>PVKV010003026.1:0-153212 GCA_004027835.1 Alouatta palliata
TGGATATATACCCAGTAATGGGATTGCTGGGTCAAATGGAATTTCTATTTCTAGGTCCTTGAGGAATCGCCACACTGTCTTCCACAATGGTTGAACTAATTTACACTCCCACCAACAGTGTAAGAGTGTTCCTATTTCTCCACATCCCCTCCAGCATCTGTTGTCTCCAGATTTTTTAATTATCGCCATTCTAACTGGCATGAGGTGGTATCTCAATGTAGTTTTGATTTGCATTTCTCTAATGACCAGTGATGAGGAGCATTTTTTCATATGTTTGTTGGCTTCATGTATGTCTTCTTTGTAAAGTGTCTGTTCATATCCTTCGCCCACTTTTGAATGAGCTTGTTTGTTTTTTTCTTGTAAATCTGTTTCAGTTCTTTGTAGATTCTGGATATCAGCCCTTTGTCAGATGGGTAGACTGCAAAAATTTTTTCCCATTCTGTTGGTTGCCGATTCACTCTAACGACTGTTTCTTTTGCTGTGCAGAAGCTGTGGAGTTTGATTAGGTCCCATTTGTCTATTATGGTTTTTGTTGCCAATGCTTTTGATGTTTTGGTCATGAAGTCCTTGCCTACGCCTATGTCCTGAATGGTTTTTCCGACACCTTACACCAATGCCCTTTTTTAAACTACACCTTCAGATCTAGTGACAATGGATGTATGTAGATCAACATATATTACATATGTATATGATAGATATACTCTCAAAATTACTGTGCAATAGATTTTAATAAATGGTATCTATTTTCAACATCAAGACAAATGACTTCTGAGTGGAAGTGCTCAATAAATACAAAACTATCATAAAATCACTATCATCATTATTATTAACAGCAACAATCATTTCCACCGAGGTTAGAAACTCTAGTTAAGTGATTTGCCTAATATGATAGCTGGCAAGTGTAAGAGGATCGAAATCCAAGTCAACTGATTTCAAGCTTAGTGTTACTTCCACTCCTGCATGCTGTGCATGTTGAGGCAGTAAATGCACTCTGAAATCATTTTTCCCATTTTTTTAACCGGATGAAACTTTTATGATGCCATGTAGAATACAGTAGAAAATAGACTTTGCAGTTAACTGAAACCCAGCTCCTAAAGATGATATTATTTAGCCCTATCTTTTCCCAAGCATATAGAACTTCTCATCCTGCAGAAAAGTTGAAGAAAATATGGTCTAAATAATATTATTATGTAGATGAGGTATTTTTCCATGGAATTTTCTCAACATTTGGGGGTTTTCAGTAGAGAATCAGCCTGATGTACTAGAAGGAACAATCATAGATTTTGGCCCAACATTTTTTTTTTTTGAAATTCACTTGGTTGTCCTGAGACTCCAATAAAATACTGGATGAGAAAATTCTCTCAACACTGTAAAGTACAAGTATACAGGTATACTACTTTATAATTATCAACGTGTCATTTTCTAAATTATAACTGTATAATACTGGAAACCTAATAGCCTTTCAATAAATAGTTGATTAATGAATGAATGTGATAAATTTTAATAAATTAATAATAGTTATTTTTAATATTATATAAATAGATGAGCCATTCAAACTATTAAAAATAAAAAGTGATAAAATGGTTTCTGTAGGAAAATTAATAACCAATTTGTAATTTTTTCATATGAAGTATATAAATTTATTTCATATTTGATTATGTAATAGAAGATATTTTCATTTCATTGATTATATTTATAAAAGGTTACTGTTTTAAGTGTTTACGATATGCTTAATGTATATATATATATATAATGCATTAATTTTTATAGTAAGATAATTTCAGAGATACAGGATAATAAAACAATGCAATAGAATTTATCTGAGAGAGATGTTTAGATTTTTACTGGAGTGTCAAGTGTTAATAGTCTTTCTCAACTTCAACTGTAGGAAAACACTTGTACAAATGAACACTATTTAATATAGTCCTTTTCTTCTATATTGAATTATATTTCAGTTAAAACTTAAAATTTGATATAACTGAAAGAAGAAAAAGGAATTAAATACATTTCAAACTAATTTAGAAAAATTACTGGAATCATTTTTGATATAAAATATCTTATTATTTTTACAGGCCAAATTATAATAAATGAGATATCTGGAAATCTACTGGGGAAATAATGCATGTTAAAATAAAGCATAAAACAAAATTTCTGCACATGAACTATACTATTTTAGAATAAAGCTATGCAATTTACAGGTTACAATTATAGGCAGATGAATATTAGGCAAATGTTGAGTTCATTTATTTGCAGATGACATTCTACCTAATTCTATTCTAGCTGTCCAGATGCCTAGAAAACTTTCAATACAACCTGTACTTTTTTTCCCATGGTTATTGGGGTACAGGTGGTGTCTGGTTACATGAGTAAGTTCTTTAGTTGTGATTTGTGAGATTTTGGTGTATCCATCACCCAAGCAGTACACACTGCACCCTATTTGTAGTCTTTTATCCCTCGCCCTCCCACTCACCCTTCCCTCCAAGTCCCCAAAGTCCATTGCATCATTCTTATGCCCTTGCATCTTCATGGCTTAGTACGTTTTAAAGTCTCACTATCACCATGGCCTGACCAAAGAAAGGAGGAGATCACTGAGCCATAAGCAGAAAAACCTCACTGTTGACTTTGCTTGTCTTGGAGATTTCAAGGGCCTACAGAAGGCAGGGATGAGAAATTCTGCTGTTACTCTAACCCTGTGAGAATGTTCCAGAAGACATAGTTTTCCTTCCATAGAAATAAAAAAAGAAAAAAAGAATACAGAGAAAAATGTTAGAAGCTGGGGGAGGGTTTGCACTAGAATGAAAGGGACTAAAGAAATGTTTTTGGTTGGGAGTTGACGCTCCCACTCCTTTCTAATCTGGAAAATGCCCATTATGCTTTTATTCTTTAAGTAACCCAAGAAGTATGCAGCTTTCGGGAGGAAACACATGTATTCACATGCAGATACTCATATTTATAATTAATTATACTTACATTTATAATTACATATAACTATATTACTTTGTCATTTTTCCTTCATTTTAACATGTAAATAATTTCCTTCCAGTCATTTCTATAAGACTAATTTCCACTTCCTTCCTGAAAACTTAGGACCAATGTTTATTTTGCTGGGAAAGAGAAAAATCAGCTATCATTTGACAATAGACAGTTTGTACATTTTTTTCTGGTAACTCCTTCCTCTCCTTTTTCTTTCTAAGCTTGGCATTGACAAGTAAATATTAACAAAATAAACTCCTTAACAGCATGAAGGTTTAGTTATTGTAAAAGCACAGTTCTACCTAGCAGTGTTGTCGATTGCAGTGGAGAATGTCAGTGCTCGCCAGTGTGTCTCTTCTTCCTGGGCACGCTGTAGGACTCACTTTTCAGAGTCTTTGCAGGTAAGTGAGTCAACGGAGTACGAGTAGAAATGATATTTCCCATTTCCAGATCTGACCTTTAGACCCTCTCATGCTGTGTTTCATACTCTTTCTCTTTGCTCATTTACTCAGCCAGGTGCAGAGGATTCCACTGAGAACTTTGAGGCTTTAGGAGAGAGACATATGAAAGAAGCCTGGGCCCCTGAGTAGCTGTGCACAGAGAGCTTTTACCCCATTTACCTCACTGGACTTTGAGAGAAGCAAGAAACGGATCTTTATCGTGTTAAATCAAGATGCTTAACTAGTACAGAAATTCAGGAAGAACCAGTGTTTGCCATGATCTGGGTAGTTTGGGTCTCTGCCTTACCTTAGCAAAAGAAAATTCTGATATATAAGAAATTGAGACTTCCACAGAAAGCACAGCCTTTCTCCCTATGGCATGCAGGCATAGACTGTGAAAGATGTTTGCAGCTCTCTTTAGGCTCTCTTGAAATCCGAGTCATTTATTACTATCAGTTCTGGAAGAAATCAGGAAGCATAATTAGATAATTCACAATTCAGAGAATGTGTCTATTCCTTCAGTGTAATTTCTTGTTTCATCACTTATTCATTTATACTTTTCAAATACCATCTGCGGTATTTTGAGGTATTTTGCTAGACACTGTACTAAGTGGTAGAGGATACAGTGGAGCACAGGCTCTAGTACACTGCATAGTCTTCTACCGACTGTAGGCACTCAACAAATAACTCAGTGGTGTGAGAAACACAGGGAGGTGCTCCCCATTCCCCTTGACCCTTGATGTAGAAAGGACACCTTGACAGAAGAAATGCAGAAAAGACTTCCTATAGCCAGCCCTCTCTATGTAAATGCTTTCTTATGATGTGAGACACTTCCTGGGATTGAGTGATACCGGAGATATGCAACCAGCCAATGTGTAGCTAACCTGATCTTGCCATCTCTGATTAATCACTAGATACACACACACACACACACACACACACACACACACACACACACACACACACTCTCTCTCTCTCTCTCTCTCTCTCTCTCGCTCTCTGTCTCTCTCTCTCGTATGATTAATTTTAAATAAGTTAATTGAAGCTCTCTGGGTGTTTTCTTCCCTGATATTAACATCACAGTCAACTTGTCCACCTCACTCGTTTTGCCTTTGAAAGAAATATTGATTTTTAAAGCTCTAAAAATTACAAAATTATTAGGTTATAAAGCTTAATTTGTTTATTACAAAGTATTTTTATTACAGATAATATGACTAAAATTTCTTGATGAGGTTTCTGTGTTTAGATGATGAGATGTCTAAACAGTATTTCAGTGCATTTAAATATCTAGGAGGCAGCAATTACCAAGCTTGTGACAAAGATAGAGAATGCATTCTAAGCCAAGCTCAAAAATAGGAAGGTGCTACTGCATTTTTTTAACAGGAGGAATTAAATTCCTAATTTTCATCTTTTTTAAAAAAGTTAATTCCTTATGTAAGCATTTTGCACAATATAAGTACAGAATATTTATAAAGTCTGGAGAAATCTAGCTGAAATATACATATTTGCACATTTTCCCTTTGACATATGTACATATACACATATATGTATTGGTGTAAATATCACAGAAAACTACCCTATGAAAACTGAGTGCAAGGTTTGTAATTTAATTTATTTATTTGCGTGTGCATTTTGATATCCAAAAAATAATCAAAACAATAATTTAAATATAATAAGTTCTATGTAATACATTTTTATGCATGGATAATTTTGGCAGATATTAACTGAGGCGTATGTATGCAAAGGCCAACCTAACTTTTTCATATTATCTCATTCTTCCACAAATATACTAAACAGCAGTGTTTATAGTTACTGCCATGAAGTATTTTTGTATCTTCAAGAGTGCCTTTGGGTTTTTTATCTGTAGGAAGACTTTCATTGCCAAAAGTCGTTTCATCAACAGTGGAAATTAAAAGTAACCTTCAAGAGCCTTTTAGACATGAGTAGGCTTTCTGGGGCAACTCTGTAGGAAAACTGACTGAAAAAGATGGGCTATTCACCAGACAGTGAGCTGAATAATTTAAGTGTGGTGAGCACAATCTTCTTTTATACTGTTTTCTCATTGAACATTGATTGAAATGTCATTAAAAATAATGAACAGCTAAATATATGTTACCCAAATTATTTCAATGCCTATTATCTAAACTGATCAAATGATTTTCACAATGGATCCCATTGTGAAAGACTCAGTTTTTTGCTGTTGCCTGTTCTTGCTGTTCCTGTTGTGATAACTCAAGGCACACTCATCAGACTCCACGTGAACTGGCTGGAGTGACAGTTGGTGAATCAGCAGTTGGTCAAATGATGAACTAGAGCATAGTCTGTCATTCACATGTTTGTCTAGGGAGGACTAATCTTATCCCAGAAATGATGTAAACTTTTCTGATGTTATTATCGAGGGTTGAATCGAGCATTCAGGAAATACTCCACATGCTATAATTTGATATTCTGAAAATTAGATTCCATGCTTTGTGTAATTCATCTTTAAATATTTTGGCAACAAATAAAATGTCTTTCAAACCCTTTCTCTCTATCCTCCGAAAATCATTCGAAATGCTGGCATGATTTGGCCCAAACATACTATTTCACTGCTTGTCTCTATGGTGGCATATTCTAATGATCTCAGTAGATTCCCAGAACTTTCCATTAGTGTTCCCTTCATCCCTGCAGATGAACCATCAATTTTGTTTTCTAATGATATACATGCAGTGACAGTCTTTCTTATAGTATATGTTTCTAAGTACAGAATTCTTTCTAGCTTAGTGCTCTCATCTTGTGTTACCAAAAATTTAATTTTGAAATGCTTTGGCTGACGAATAAAAATTGAGTTTAGTATGGGAATGTATTTAAAGAAAACTGATTACATGTTTCTTTTTGCCCCTGTATCTTGACAACCTGGAAAATTTGAAGTAATATCATGATCATCATCACCAAAAGCAGTAAATGCCTAAGAGATATTTATGATTTATATTGGACCTAGTCAGTTAGAATCATATCTGTTGACTTCTTGAGAGAGATCTACTTACAGTATATTTATTTGTGTGTTCTGGGATGTAACAGACTCAAAATTAGTTACTACAATCTCAGACCACGTGGTATATCTCCTCTCAAAAGCAAATTCATATTTTCTGTCTCTACCAGTAGATGAAGATTTACTCACATCTCAATGAAAACTAAAAGGTTATTTAAAATAAATGAAAACATGGTCAAATGCAGTCCAATGTTTGGAATAGAAAGGATCCTATTTGAAATGATATTTTTATTTAAAATATCATTTTTACAAATGTTAACATTTTGTGGAATTAATATGCTAAAATTGTATGAACAGTTCGTACCATCCAAAATGTAACTCAATCATGGAATAGCATGCAAACCCTAACTAAATGTAAAAGGAGGACAGCTTTATGATTTTAATAATATAACATTGCAAACATAAAGCAGTTTTAAATAAAGGTAAGACAAGTGAGTTAAAAGAAACAAATGTGTATCCCTATGCCACTATAAAAAATGTGTTTTTCTTTATAGTGGCAATTATTTATTGATCTTTTAGGACTAACAGATAACTTGCATGTATAATTTTATTCAACTGGAGATACATATATATATATACATATACATATATATATGATCTCAGTAGATACATATATATATATGTGTGTGTGTGTGTGTGTGTGTGTGTGTGTGTGTGTGTGTGTATATATGTATGATAACAGTAGATTCCCAGGACTTTACTTGGAATATATTCCCAGGAAGTGTGTTATATATAGCTATCTGATTTGATATTGGGTCTTGCTAGGTTGCCCAGGCTGGAGTACAGCAGTGTGATCATAACACACTGTAGCTCAAACTCCTGGGTTCAAGGGATCCTGCCACATCATCTTCTTGAGTAGCTAGGACTACAGGTTCATAACACCACATTGGGCTAATCCCTTTCTTTTTTATTTTGTAGAAATGAGACCTTACTAGGTTGCCCAGGTTGGTCTCGAACTCCTGCCCTCAAGTGATCCTCTGACCTCAGCCTCCCAAAGCACTAGGATCACAGGCAAAACCACTGTGCTGGCCTTGTTTTTTGTATGGTTTTTTTTTTTTTAGAGACAGGATCTCACTCTGATGTCTAGGCTGAAGTGCAGTGATGCAATCATAGCTTACTGTAACCTCAGACTCCTTGGCTGAGGCAATCAGCCGCCTGTGTAGCTGGGACCACAGGTGTGTACCACTATACCCAGCTAATTAGCCAAAATATTTTATATTTGGCACTTTAACTTCATTTTCAAAACTTAAAAGACAGATCTTCAGTGATGTTTTGATAAGTATTCTGGGTATTTTTTTGAATGCACTCTTTGTTTAATCCTAATAGTTGTTATATGGTTATCTGGAGTTCTGCAATGCTATGCACTTGTTTTTCTTTTTCTCTCTTTTCTTAAAATTTCAACTTTTATTTTAGATACATGGTACATATGCAGGTTTGTTACATGTGTATACTGCACCCAGGTAGTAAACGTAACACCTGATAGGTAGCTTTTCCACCCATGGCCCCTCCCCACTTCCCCCTCAGTAGTCTGCGGTGTCAGTTGTTCCCACGTGTATGTTTCTGTGGGCTTAATGTTTAGGTTCCACTAATATGTGAGAACATAGGGTATTTGACTTTCTGTTCCTGTGTTAATTCACTTAGGATTATGGCGTCTAGGTCCATCTATGCTGCTGCAAAGGACATGATTTCATTCCTTTTTATTACCATGCAATATTCTATCGTGTGTAGGTATATTTTTGCAATCCAGTCCACTATGGATGGGCACCTAGTTTGAGTCCGTGGTCTTTACTATTGTGAACAGTGCAGTTATGATGTTCTTTGGAGTTTAATGATCTATTTTCCTTTGGGTATATACCCAGAGATGGTGTTGCTGTGTCAAAGCCTTCCCTTTTTGCCACAGTCTTGTCCGTATGTGTTGCCTTATTTTTCACTTTCTAGTAATAGCCATTCTGACTGGTGTGAGTTGGTATTTATTTCATTGTGGTTTTGATTTGTATTTCTCTGATGATGATGAGCATTTTTTCCTATTTTTTGGCCACTTATATGTGCTTTTTTGAGAAGTGTCTGTTCATGACCTTTTCCTATTTTTAAAATCAGGTTATCCATTTTTTGCTTGTTGATTTGTTTAAATGTCTTATAGATTCTGGATATTAGACCTTTGTTGGATGCATTGTTTGTAGATATTTTCCCTCATTCTGTATGTTGTCTGTTTACTCTGTTGATGGTTTCTTTGCTGTAGAGAAACTCTTTCATCTAATTATATTCCACTTACCAATTTTTGGCTTTGTTGCAATTGCTTTTGGGGACTTAGCCAAAAATTCTTTACCAGGGTTGATGTCTTATTCTAGGATTTTTATAGTTTGAGGTCTGATTCTTAAATCTTTATTGCATCTTGCATTAATTTTGGTATACAGTGAAAGGTAAAGGTACAGTTTCATTCTTGTGCATATGGCTAGCCAGTTACCCCATCACCATTTATTGAACAGAAAGTCTTTTCTCCATTGCTTGTTTTTGTCAGCCTTTGTAATGGTTGTAGGTGTGTGGCTTTATTTATTATTAATGAGCTTTCTATTCTGTTCCATGTGTGAAATGAACAGAATGAACACTGGCTTTGTTCTTTTTTCCTTAGGATTGCTTTGGCTATTTGGGCTTTTTGTTTGTTTGTTTCTTATGAATTTCAGAATATTTTTCTGTAGTTCTGTGAATAATGACATTGGTAGTTTTATATGAATAGTGTTGAATCTGTAAATTGCTTTGGGCAGTATGGTAATTTTAACAATTGATTTTTCCAATCCATGAGCATGGAGTGTTTTTTCATTTATTTGTGTTTTCTCTGCTTTCTTTCAGCAGTGTTTTACAGTCTCCTTGTAGACAACTTTCACTTCCTTGGTTAGTTGTATTTCTGAGTATTTCATTTTTTGTGTGACTGTTATAGGAATTGGGTTCTTGATTTGACTAACAGCCCGGACATAATTATTGTGTAGAAATGCTGTGATTTTCATACACTGATTTTGTATCTTGAACCTTTCTAAAATCATTTATCAGTTCTAGTAGCCTTTTGATGGAGTCTTTAGAGTTTTTAAAATGTAGGATAATATTGTCAGCAAAAAGATAGCTTGACTTTCTTTCTATTTGGATGCCTTTTATTTCTTTCTCTTGCCTGATTGCTCTGGCCAGGAATTCTGGTACTATGTTGAATAGGAGAGGTGGGAGTGGATTTCTTGTGCTGTTCTGGTTCTTAAGGATAATGGTTCTAGCTTTTGCCTATTCAGTATTTATATTGGCTGTGGGTTTGTGACTGGTGGCTCTTATTATTTTGAAGTGTGTTACTTTGATGCCTACTCTCTTGAGAGATTTTATCATGAAGGGATGTTGGATTTTATCAAAAACTTCTTCTGTGTCGGTTGAGATGATCACATGGTTTTTGCTTTTAACTGTGTTTACGTGGTGAATCACACTTATTGATTTGCATTTGTTGAACCAACCTTGCATCCCAGGAATAAACCTTACTTAATTGTGGTGAGTTATCTTTTTGATGTGCTGCTCGATTTGGTTTGCTAGTATTTTGATGAGGATATATATATAGTCATGTCTCTGCCAGATTTTGGTGTTAGGGTAATGCTGTCTTCCTAGAATAAATTAGGAAGAAGTGCCTCCTCCATTTTTTGGAATAGTTTCAGTAGAATCAGTACCAGTTCTTCTTTATATATCTAGTAGAATTCGGTTGTAAATCCATCTGATCCAGGGCTTTTTTGGTTGCTGGGTTTTTATTACTGATTCATTTTTAGAGCTCGTTATTGGTTTATTCACATTTTCAATATCTTCCTGATTCAATCTTGGAAGATTATGTTTTTCTAAGAATTTATCCATTTCCTCTAGATTTTCTAATTTTGGGGCATAGGATTGTTTATACCATTGTTTAGGGAATCTCTTGTATTTCTTTAGGAACAGTTGTAATATTATCTTGGTTGTTTCTGATTTTACTTATTTGAATACCCTTTTTTTCTCTCTGTTAATCTGGCTAGCAGTCTATCAGTCTTGTTTATTTGTTTTGAAGAACCAACTCTTGATTTAATTGATCTTTTGCATGAACATTGGCATCTCAGTTTTGTTAAGTTCTTCTCTAATGGTAGTTATTTCTTTTCTTCTGCTATCTGTAGGGTTGGTTTTATTTATTTATTTTTTCTAGCTCCATTAGGTTCAACGTTTGATTGTTAATTTGAGATCTTTCCAACTTCTTGATGAAGGTGTTTAGGGTCGTAAATGCTTCTATTAACACTGCATTAACTGCATTCCAGAGATTTTGGTATATTTTGTTCCTGTTTTCATTAATTTCACAGATATTAAAAATTTCTGCCTTAATTTTGACATTCACCCATAAGTTAATTCAGGAGCATGTTGTTGAATTTCTATATACTTGTGTTGTTTTGAGAGATCTTGATATTGATTTCTATTTATATTGCACTGTGGTCTGAGAGTTTGCTTGGTGTGATTTCATTTTTTTTTATGTATTGAGACTTGCTTTATGATGAAGCATGTGGTTGATCTTAGAATATATTCTGTGTACAGATGAAAAAATATGTATTCTGTGGTTGTTGGGTAATGTGTTCTGTAGATGTCTATTAGGTCCAGTTGGTCAAGTGTCCTGCCTAAATCCAGAGTTTCTTTGTTAGTTTTCTACCTTGATAATCTAATGCTGTCAGTGGGTTATTGAATTCTCCCACTGTTATTCTGTGGTTGTCTAAGTCTTTTAAGTCTTTTCATAGGACAGGAACTTATTTTATGAGTCTGTGTGCATATATATTTAGAATAGTTAAGTCATCTTGTTGAATTGTACCCTTTATCATTGTGTAATGTCCTTCATTGTCCTTATCAATTTTTATTGGTTTAAAATTTAAATATTCATGGACTATATCTTCAAATATATTTTCCAAGTTTCTTATTCTCTCTCATGAGTACAAAGTAGTTACAGATTTTATCTCTTTATGTAATCTCATATTTCTTGAGGGTTTTGTCCATTTCTTTAAACTTCTTTTTCTTTTCGTTCTTTTTTTCTTTTTTTTTTTTTTTGTCTGACTAAACTGATTTAAAGAACCAGTCTTCAAGCTCTGATATTTTTTCCTCAGCTTAGTCTTTTCTGCACTTAATATGTCTCAGTGTATTATGAAATTCTTGTAGTGAATTTTTCAGCTCTAGAATTTCAGTTATTTTTTTCTTAATATGGCTGTTGCTCTGGGATTATTTTATAAGATTCCTTGAATTCACTGGATTGGTTTTTAGTATTCTTCTGCATCTTGTTGAGTTTCCTTGCCATCGAGATTCTGAATTCCAGGTCAGTCATTTCAGACTGGTTAAGAACCATTGTTTGGGGAGCTAGTGGACTCATTTGGAGATAAGGGGACATGCTGGCCTTATGAATTAGCAGAGTTGTGCTGATTCTTTCTCATTTTGGAGGGTTTGTGGTCATTTAACTATATCAGTTGAGTATAGTCACTTGGCTTCATTTCTGGATGCTTTCAGAGGACCAGGGCTCTGCATAGGATCTTCATGTGTGGGTGAATTCTTGTGCTTGGTTTTACAAGCATATATATTATTAGCAGGCTAATTTTTGATGTAGTTTGGGCTGTGATATAGTAGGCGGTGCTTAAGAGTAATGACTGATCGCTACTCTTAGTCTAAAACTAAACTGCATCACTTTTTTATACATCCTTCAGTTTGTGGACATGCTCTGTGGCTGAGGGGAGAGAGATTACTCCCTCACCAGGTCTGCTTATGGCCCATGGGGAAGCCCCCTTCAATCACTGGCACCATGTCCACATTTCTTTTGTTAGGTGCTCTGGGCCGTGGGGCTTCCTGAGGGTAAGGCTGCAGCGGGAGATACGCCACAGTCTTTCTGGAATGGCCCTTCAGAAGGAAGCACACCCCACTTCCACCATGGCCCAAGAACCTGTTAATCTCACCTGTTGCAGTACTCTTAAGATGAAGGCTCCTTCCCTGCTCAAGTATAGGTCACAGATCTTGGTTCATTCTCCCAAGCTATGTGCTGCAGCCCTGGGGGCATCCTATGGCTCAGGGTTGGATTATGGCTGTGCCAAGGGATCTGATGTGCTCTTGGGTTACCAGGAAAGTACTCATCTGGAACAACACACTCAGGCTGGACTGCAGAGGCTGCCCTTGTGCACCTATTTCTGCAGAACAGTTAGACATGGACCCTATGAGGGGCCAGTGGACAGGAGGCTTATGGAATAGATGTACTCTAGTCTCACAGGGAAACCAGCCCTACTCTCTCTTAGCTCGGAGGTCTGCTAAGGGCAGTCCTCCCAGAGGTACATGGGGATCCCTGGGGCATGGGCAATTATGGCTGCTCTCTGCTGGAGCTGCCCAGTGAACACAAACTCCCAGGCTCCATGCTGTCTGAAGGCTTGACTCTGCCTGCTCCCTGGGGAGCTCCCCCAAGACAACTCAAAAGTCTATGGGGGTCTGGGGTCTCCTGCAGCTAGGATCCCAGAGGTCCATGACAAGTGTGAATCATCCTTCACTCACTTCTTTCCCAGGAACCATTCAGGACCAGGAGCTAGCCCTAGCATTCAGGTACCCTGCATAGGGTTCCCAGCTTCCTCCCTGTTCAGTCTCAGCTTCAGTATCACCTCTTCATTGACTCTAAGCATTTTCTCTCTGAAGACATTCCCAAATTATGGTGGTTTACTTGATAATTTGGTTTCTCTGAGTAGGAGTGATACCTCCTGGCTACCTCTAATCAGCCATCTTGTTCCCCCTTCCCTGTGTCCTGCACTTTTAAAGATGTCTGAAATGATCAACATTATACAAGAAATTGACTGAGCAATAATGCAATGTAAGTATTTTGTAAAAGTAAGAATGCATTATACATTGAGTGATAAAATAATACCAGATTCAATTTGTAGAAAAGTTTTTTGTCATATTTAATATGACCAGAGATAAGAGAAATAGCAATAATGATCCTTTATTATTTCTTAGTATAATCATATTTTAGACTTATGTTTTGTTCTTTCCTCTCTTTTATTATCTATATGAATATATAGATAGATACAGGTATTTTATTTTGTGCTTCCAGAATAGTCATTCTGCTAAATTTATTTTTTCCCAATATTCTTACATTTTGCCTAACAGACTTGCACTTCTTTAAATCTTCATTTCCTTCTTATTCTTTTTTAGCCTTTCCCCAATTTGCTCTTCTTCTATTTTTAATTTATTTGATTTCGTTTTTAAATTCTAGAACTTTTTTTAAAATCTGAATAAAATTCTTTGTCCTCTGCTATTTTTCCCTACTCAGTCTGGAAGAACTACTCATTTCCACCATATTTTAGCTTTACTACTCCAATGTCCCTGTTCTCAACCTGGTGTCTATAAAGCCAGTGAATGCAAATTCAAAACATCTTTCCAGAACACACCTTGGGACCAAGAACGTATGTTTTAAAATGTATAGTACAAAAACTATTACTTATGAATACAGTATTGAATGTGATCAGTGATCAGAAGATTTTGTGTGTGTGTTTTATGTATGAGTGTGTGTATGCACATGCACTTGAATGCGTGCCATATTAATTTTAATTTAACAAGAGATGAATTAAAATTCGTGGGTGGAAGCAAGTTATTCATTCAAAGTGTATCAAGATAGAGATAAGTAAATACATATAGTGAAAGATAAAACATCTATCTGTGTAGATGTAGGAATGCAAAGCAAGAGTATGAAAATGCAAATGGGAAATTAACTTCCTTAACAAACATAGCCTACATCATTCTGCTTGGGTGTTTTAAATTTCATCATGGATTTAATGAAAGGCACAGAAAAAACTGCAAGGCAGGGTTAGAAAGCAAACCACCTTGGGGATTCAGAAACTATGAACTATTTGAACCAATTTGAGATATTTGATTGAAGAGATTTTATCTACAAGGAGAGGAGGAAGATGATCATGCTTACTGAATTGGAAATATATGACCCAAGGCTCTTTGCCAGCTCTTCTCCAGCTTGTTCTAGACTAGACAAAGAACTTCATTTAAAGTACAGCATGACGAATGATTCTGATGAAAGGATTTGTTAAATGCTGTTACAGAAGTCAAGTACAAGGTCCTCAAAGTCATTAATTATAGAATTTATATTTATTTATTCAGGGTCATGTCTGCTTAGTCTTCCCTGTAACTTCAGTTTATTCCATTTTAGTGATTTCATGTAGTTTACTCTGGAAAAATTGCCTTAATGATCCAACTGGACCAAAATAATATGATAATTTTAAAAAGCCATTAAAATTACATTCAAAATCTGAAATTGAGTGAATCACTAATCATGAGGTCATTCAAATATTGCATCTCAGTCCTCATCAAATCCATTGATACCATGTTTTTCTCAAAAACAGCAATATTTAGGCCAAAATGGTTCAAACTATTTTGATCATTTATTTTTTTATCTGGTCTGGGACCCTGAGTCCAATACTTTACTGAGTAGAAATCAATTGCTAGTAATTATACCAAATTAAGTAAACAATATTGGAAATCAGAAAACAGCCTGACACTTGATCCAATCTTCAATGCACTTATGGTGCTGAGTCTTACTTTCCTTAGCTACAAAATAAGAGGATTAGACTAGATTCCTACAAATGGTTGCTCCCATTTTAATGCTTTAATCCTAGGAATCTACTATATTTAAAACTCCAAAAGAGCTATATTAAAGGACAGTGTGACAATGTGAATATGGATGTTGTTAAGAGAGTTTTAGATAAGACTTAAATATTTGCAATATAGCCATCTTGCTACATAAAAGTTTTTCTCCCAGAGGATATTTCTAAATTATTCTTTGGCCTGTCTTGGCTCTGCAGATAAATCAAAAAAGCATCGTCCATGAATTGTGCATGCTTGTAAAGCACACAGAAATATATTAGAAAGCAGTCTTTAACCTAAATAGAAAATCAGTAAAATAGCATTTTAAATTATCTTGTAGCCTGATGAAAATTTAATTACAGTATGACACATAAATATTTAGGAACTGAAGAAGTTTTCTAAGTACTTTAAAAAAGGAAAGAGAGATTGACTCTTCATATGTTCATGAAGTAATTGAGAGAGTTAGGTGAATTGGAAGAGGACTCAGACGTGAAATGAACTAGATTTTGCATAAACGAAAGATGGAATGATGGCTAAAACACGTGCAAATCAGATAGCACCTTCCTGAAGTACTTAGGCCAGGGGAAAGAAGGAGAAGGAAGAAGATAGCGAATGTTAACTGGGCTAGCTTTCTTGCTGGACTAGGCACATAGCAAAAGGGATCCCATGAAACAGGCAAAAAGAACTAAACAACATGCACATCAATTATTTGTATGTGCACATGGTCTCCAGTTAATGATTGATACATCAGAATGTTTGCCTTTGAGATGTGTTTCCCCAGTAGTACCTAGAAATTAAGCATAAATTACCAACACAGTTAAAATCTTATAAATTCACTAGATGAATAGAAGATAATGAAAGACCAATGAATTATGCTTTTAATGAGCTTATTTCAACTTTGTAGTCGTTTTCTACTTCACCCTTCTTTTTTCCACATATGTTTTATAGCAAAAACACGCAATTATTTCCGTGTGGGTGAGAATTTGTGTTACAGCCACAATATTATTGTTGAAGCATGTTTAGTTTCAAAGTGTTTACAATAAAATGACTCTGGTAGTATGTTGCAATATTGTGAAAGAATAATAAGAACGATCATTAAAATCAGAGTAATGAAGAAAACCAGAAGCCACAAAGAAACCTTTCCATGAGAGCATTTCCAACATTTTCTTTAAGGATGAATATATTCTTATATTTCCTTATAGGGAGAATAATATATATGACATGCTGGAAGAAGAATAAAATAATTAAAAAAGAGAGAACTAACCACACACAGAATGTAATTATTTTTGTTACTGTTCAAATTATTATGACAGGAGTTGCACAATAACGTTTACTAAGCACAAGCTTCAGACTTCATCACATCGGGGTTTAAAACCTGAGTCCTAGGAGCTTGATCCAAAGCCTCAATCTCTGTGAATTTGTTTGCTTATCTATAATACGTGGATGATAGTTCTGAGCTTATAGAATTTTCATTACAATTAAGTGAAATCATGAAGCCAAATCAGTTCCTCTAAAGTGAGAAAAAGTGGCAAACTTTGTTACTATTTTAATATTTGTTATGAATATTTGTACTTATTACCTTTTTTAATGTCTATAATAAGAAAATATAAATATTTCCATTTCAAGGCATTCAGTAATAGCTATGTTAGCTTATACATGCTTCCTTCAGTTTCTTTTGGTTTGGTAAACTGTTTTTTTTTTTAACCTTAATTGAGATTGCTCTGGTTTTCAGTATGATAAAGTGTAGGTCTCTATTTTAAACATCTTTTCTGGGAAGATAGGTAGCTATGTGATTTGCAAAATGCACAGCTTGTAGGTCTTGTAACTTTAAAACATTTCCCTTCTACTCTCTGCCTGCAGCTCTTCACCTCTCTGTTTCTTGGTCACCAATTGAATACAAACTCTCTGGTTTTAAAATGTTATCTATGTAAATTCTTCTGCCACAGCTGGACAAGATGCATTCAAGAGTTTTTCTGTTTCCTGTGTGGTGAAGCAGCTTTCCCCTAACGACTATTTCCCATCAGTACCCACAAAGATCTACCTTCTTAACCACTGTTTCAACGGTTTCTTACCACTTCCACCTTTCTATAGAACATTTCATTTGGAAGGAGGGTCAGAAATACTTGTTCGCTGGGCTGTTTAGACTGATAACATCTCTTGGGACTTGAACACTGATGCACAATTCTCATCTGGGAAAAAAATGCAACTGTCAAACATTGGCAAATAATACCAAAAATGAAAACAGCCTCTTTTCTGTCTCAATGTCCCATAATATAATTTGTTTTGGTCTCTTAGATGATAGAATTCTTTACCTTTCTTTCTAAAAGTCAAGGCAAAAACATTTCATTATCTGTTTAGCTTACTTTAGCAAAAATTTTAATATATTTGGATTCTAATCATGTGTTTTAGTGATAAATGTATTAAATCTTTAGTAGAAACTTTAGATCTAAGAATAAAAAATCAGATTAACAAACATGGTGACATAGGTTTAATTTTCTGTAAAGAATGAGAGAATTCTAGTACTTTATTCTAATAAAATAAGTAATGTTGACTTTTTTTTACATGTTTAAGATTTTTTCATCTAAAAAAAGGCCTATGTGTTAGTTATTAACTGCAAATTAGTAAAAACAAATTACAAGTATTATGTCTGCATTTCTTATAAGGCAATAATATCTTAATACAGCCTTTAAAAATCATAATTGTTTTACCTGCTCATTTGTAAAATACTAAATGTATTTGAATGATTTTTCATGAATTAAGGAATTATAAAATTTGTCATTTATATATCATGTCTTGATCTTATCATTGATTTTTATTTGCTGATTTTATGGTCTTTGCTCTTATGGTTTTCATTCTATGTTTCCAAGATACTTCCAAACAGAGTTTTAATTGAGGGATGGTAGATTAGAACATTTTCTAATTCACAATATTTGATGATTCAAAATTATGTTATGGGTCAAAATTACCCGCTCCCCTCAGTAAACACACACTGATAAACAATGACGTGTGTGGAATAAAAATGACAAGACGGTATGGCTGTGTCACAACACAGGCAGAACCGAGAGCTCATGTTTACGACTGCTTTCGGCAGCAGAAAGTGCATACTAAAGAATACTGGGTTTTTAGACTATGAATATGTGTTCCTATCAACATGCCAGTATCTACTGGAATAAATTGGATAGTATCTGGATGAAATCAAGTTAAATAGGACTTTTTACACAGGTCTCCTCATAGACTGTAATGTGTTAACACGGTGAGTATCCTACAGGAGGATATGGTGCAGAGCTCTTGAAGCTCCTCCTAAAACTATGAAAGAGCCTTCAGCTCTGACAAATATTGGCAAATTGTTAATTAAGAATCTGCTTACGGTATTTTTCTGTACATTCAAATAACCACAAATTGTGTTTTTTCTTTCACAATATGTGACTTCCTTTCCTTTCTCAATGTCACCACCCTAGTCTGGGCTTTTACCTCTCTCTGCCCACCTCTAGTTTCTCTTGTTCCATCCTATGAATTTCATCATATTAATCTTAATGCAGCTCTAACAAGATCACGAATTTCTTTGAGTATTTGCCACGGCTTCCTTTATGAATAGCAAAAATCCTTAAAAATGTAATCTGACATGGAAGGGTATCTATAATGCGTTCCCAACCAACTTTCTAACATTTTTCAAATGACATTATTTCTTGGCCCACCTGTTTGATGAATTGACCTGATCACCAGTCATGTCAGAGATTTCTTTTCTCTAATCTTTTGATCACATTAGTCCTTTGTCTGGAATATGCTCAACGAGCTTGTTCCTGTTGAGATCCAGCGTAGTCCATTCCTTAGTTCGAATTTAAAAGAAATTTCTAGCATGGAAGTCTCAGATCCTTCCAACAGGACACAGCCTTCCCCTCATCTGAAACTCCATAAATGTTTCTTACAAAACTTTTGAGGTATACACTGTATTATATGTAGTTGCTTCAGTTGCCTGTCTAAACCGTAAAATGGTTTAGGATAGGAGATAGAACACTGGGGAGAGATTTCTAATAGGGAGTCCATAGCTTTAGTCAGAGGTCTTTCATATATGTAGTGGGTACAGGGGAATTCATCTGATGAGTTTATTATTCTGATAAAGTAAATGCTAAAAAAAATTCAGAATCACTTCTTTAAGAGCGATAAGATGCTCATATTACCTTCAGCAAAACAGCTTTTATCATTTTATCCTCTTATAGTTTATTGGATACACCAAATTTAGAGTGTATTTTTCAAATATTTTATATACCTTCATATTTGCTTTCATTGAATGGAGGATAGAAAAAAAGATTCCTATGTCCAAAAGACTACATCTTCTTTTCCTCCTTTTACTAGTGCTATTGGACTCCTTCAAGACCCTAAACCATGCCAGCTCCTGATACGTATCTTAACGTTAAAGATGGCTACTGGGAAATGCTTGAGTGCATCACATCTAAAAATCTCTATTTATGAACATTAGATATTATTGTAATTTTAAAATTTCCCTAAGATAAAAATATTTTTTTTTTTTTTTTGAGATGGAGTCTTGCTCTATCGCCAGGCTGGAGTGCAGTGGCACAATCTCGGCTCACTGCAACCTCCACCTCCTGAGTTCAAGCAATTCTTCCGCCTCAGCCTCCCGAGTAGCTGGGACCACAGGCACGTGCCACCATGCCCAGCTATTTTTTGTATTTTTAGTAGAGACGGGGTTTCACCATGTTGGCCAGGATGGTCCCAATCTCTTGACCTCGTGATCCACCCGCCTTGGCCTCCCAAAGTGCTGGGATTACAGGCAAAAAATAAAATATTTTAATTAAGTAGAAAATAAATAAATACCTATAAATAATTTTACATTAAAGCAATTAAGAAAATATCTCCCTAAGCCAGCAGTAATTTCAAGCAAACTATGGAGCCCTGCCAGGACTGGAAGACCATCTTACATCTAGGATAATCTGGTCATTAGAGTCGTGGAGGGGAACTC
This sequence comes from Alouatta palliata, assembly GCA_004027835.1. Classification (NCBI taxonomy): domain Eukaryota; kingdom Metazoa; phylum Chordata; class Mammalia; order Primates; family Atelidae; genus Alouatta; species Alouatta palliata. The sequence goes on from PVKV010003026.1 coordinate 20,057, forward strand.
ACAAACACAAATCAGTGTTTCCAACAGGTAATACTTTATGCTGTAGACTGAATCTTTAAAACAATTCTGTTCTCTTTCAAAAAGCCGTAGGGACACAGATCCCGAGTTATACTTGAAGAAACTTCACCAAGAGCATTACAATAGATTCCCAACAACTAGAAACCTTTCCTGGAGTGCTTAATGGAAAGAAAAGATCCACTTTCAAATCTTCCTCTCACCTTTTACCTTAGGTTCACAATAGACATGATTTTAATGGAACTAATGTGTCCATATCCAAGGATCTTTTCCTCTCCTTAATTCAAGGCAGTTTTGATAAAAGTAAAGGTGAGTTAGCTATATGGATTTTGGCTCATATAAGTGAAGGTTGACTTCAGAGCTACAATTTACATGTAGTGAAGCTTTATTACTTCTGGTCTATCTACTGTCATGTAACTGACAGGTGGTAGGTTAATGAATATAGAACACACACGTATACATTTGGTGTGCTTCCTGCTAAGATGCATGTAGATTATTTAGACATCTGGAATCAATTTAACAGTTGTGTGAGCTTTACGTAATAGCCATTATCTGACTTAATGATTTTAGTGGTTGCAGTTGCCAGGGTTGTCAGTGGTCCCGACATAGGAAATTTGAATTGAAGAAGATTACTTCCCTTTGGGCTCTTTCACTAGAAGAGCAGTTTGAATCAAAGAGAAAAATACCTGCTCAAACTCATTATCAAAACGGGATAATGGTAAATGGCAGCCTGTGGGAAATCTAAGGACTAAATTTCTTTCTTTAATTTGTTTCTTTAATGAAGGGACAAGCGTTATTATTTAAAATTAGCCCCTTATCTTACTTATACCTATTCTCTAGGCGAATATTTTAGAATGGATTGTAAGCCGTTTCTTTTTAAATTTATACTATTTGTCACTCACTGTTGCACCCCGAGTGACTTGTACAATATAAACAATTTGGAGGTAAAACCAAGGAATGATACGGTTCAGTTAGGCTTCTTATTTAATAAAAATAATCCTTTGATGTCTAAAAAATTTTTATATTATGCTGAACAAATAGAGTGTGGGGAAATATTGCGTCTGTTTATTATAGCCCTAACGAATTGTAGAAAGGTATCAAGTAGGCTTGACTATTTTCATTTTTGGGCAATTAAATGTCATTTAATCTCTATTTTTTTAAAAGAGCTAAGAAGAAAAATAATGTTGCTAAAATAAGTGAGCTGAAATTCAGATGGAATTTTGATTCTAAATAATGAATAAACATGAATTTTAAAATTTAGAAAGTGCAAATAATTTAGGGGGAAGATAATAGTGAGTCTCAACAAATGACATTTTATTCAGCCAGCAAGAGCAGCTATAAATGTACAAATACCATTAGACTTCTGCAAGGATAATCATTAAGCAGAAATCTACTGGTTACTAAACAATTTATTCTGCTTGGGTCCTGTAAAAAATTATCCAAATTTTGGATTTTTTAAAGAAATTGGGATCCAGTTATATAACCCTGCTATGTAAAAACAAATTTCTTGCTTAAAAATAAAGGTAACACCAAAAAAAGGCCTCTAATTCCCCAAATTATTTAAATACTATTATTTAATGACCTTCTCTTTCATGCAAAATTATTTTCTTAATTATATATTTAGATAATATTCTCTCAGAATGAGCTCCTAGTATTGTTTATGCCATCTTTCAAAATGGAAACCCCAATTATAGCCTTCTTTTTTCTATTTCTCAAATACAGCTATCAGCCTTCAAACAAATTGTTGACTGGGATTCTCAGTCCAGCAAACTCTGAGAGAAATGGGACCGGACACAGTGGCTCACAGTTGTCATTCAGGGAGTTCAGGAGGTAAAGGTGGGAGGATCAATTGAGCCCAAAGTTCGAGATCAGCCTGGGCGACATAGTCAGGTCCCTGTCTCTACAAAGAAATTTTAAAAATTTGCATATGGTGGTGTGCACCTGTAGTCCCAGCTACTAAGGAGGCTAAGGCAGAATGAATGCTTTAGCCCAGGAGTTCAAGGTTGCAATGAGCTGTGATCACACCACTGCACTTCCTCCTGGGCAACAGAGTGAGGTCCCATCTCTATTATAGAGAGACAGAGAGAGAGAGAAAGAGAAAGAGAGAGAGAGAAAGAGAGAGAGAATTTTATGCGTATATAAACTATTGAAACCTAATAGAGAAAAGGAATAAGCAAAGAAAGTCCTTATTAATCTCTCACTAAACATATTAGTTCATAGTTTAAAAGTGCCTTTGGTGCAAACCATCCTTTTAATTTTAGATCCCAGGTCAGTAATATTTTCTTAAAGCCTGTACCACAACATACCACCAAAATTAGAGTGCATAAGAACAGTTCAGAACAAATACATTTCAATTTAAAATAGTGAAAAGTAATATGTCATCCTGGGTCTTACTTATTTCAATTCTAATTTATTTGATATAGCTGTTGTATTAAATGAAATGGACTCAAAGAATATAAAGTCAAATATTCATCTACACACCAAGAGCATAGATTCATCTTGAGGCTCCAACAAGTAGCTTTAGAAAGCTAATACATTTGTTGCATAAGTAATATTTTAAAATGGGGAGAAATTATTTGCTACTTAAGTTGACATATACTTCATAACTAACATGCAAATACATGAAGCATTGCTCACAATCAACCTTTCTACATATAAAGTAAAAATAACCAAAAGTAATGATTGTCACCTATGTGGCAATTTATATACTTGATAATTTATCATTTAGAGAAAAACTGAGGCTAGAAGAAATTAGCCTGAATATAGGTCAGACTTTTTCCATTAGTCTCAACCCTGCTTGCTCCATGTATTTCAATGACAAATTGAGCAAAAGGGGGAGGCTTCTCTCAGATGAAGGTGGCAGCCAAGGGGCTCTTGCCACCCACAGCGCTGAGAAGATCAATACATAGCACTCATAGACCCATTTGCAGTGAACCAGCAGGGAATGTGGCCTACAGTACATTAATCTCTATTCTTCAACACAGTAGTCACATTTTAGACATTTGTCAGAGAGTTCAACCATAAAATGACCCACTTGAGATAGCTAACACTTCAAAGATGCAGTCTAAAAATGGACCTATTTCTCATTTTGAAATCAAAGCTTTAGTCCTGTTTTAAGCTTGAGCTTTCATTCATTTAATTTCCTTTCAGTCCCACTCTGAAGCATAGTGCTGAACCTAAGAATGCTTTCAATCTAGATATGCAATGGGCATTCCTTCAGCGCATTAATTCTGTATTTGTTTATAATGCTTCTGCTATGTTCCAGACATGGCTTTAAAGTTACAGCAGAAAACAAAGCAAGTCCCTGACCTCAGGAAGCTACATTCTAGTGAGAGACACCTGTTTCTCTCTCCATATAGTCACTTGATTTTCTCTAATAAACCAATAAGCATGATGAAGCACACATAACAGAACAATATCACATCATAATAAGCAGGCTTTGCTACCCACCCATGCTATCTATCCCTGCAACACACACACACATTTTCTTTCAATCCAGCGATGCTCTCCTTCCTCACTCCTTTGCTGCTATCGGGCGTTACACTCTCATTGCCCCAAGGGAGACATATTATGACAGAGCCAGAAAATCACAATGACAGAAAACTATTGACTTTATGAAAATATTAATGTCCAAGGTTCAAGAGAGAAGAACTGGAAAAGTGCAAAGCAGTTTCCTCTGCTCTAAATGAAGATGAGATTAAAATTTTAAAGGCCGGGCACAGTGGCTCATGCCTGTAATCCCAGCACTTTGGGATGCCGAGGAGGGTGGATCACGAGGTCAAGAGATCGAGACCATCCTGGTCAACATGGTGAAACTCCGTCTCTACTAAAAATACAAAAATTAGCTGGGCATGGTGGTGTGCACCTGTAGTCCCAGCTACTCGGGAGACTGAGGCAGGAGAATTGCGTGAACCCGGGAGGCGGAGGTTGCGGTGAGCTGAGATTGCGTCATCGCACTCCAGCCTGGGTAACGAGCGAAACTCCGTCTCAAATATATATATATATATATTTAAAAAGGATAAAAAGAAAAAACAACTCTGCAAACTTAGAAAGAGAATGGCAAAAGAAAGCAAGAAAGTCAGATTTGGGTGACAGTCTCTTGAAAGAGCTGAGGCATCAGCTCTAGGAGATGAATGGTAGAATGCCAGGAGACAGCTAAGAAATTTGAAGCAGAAAAGACCTTGCCGTCTTCTGAAAGGGACAAGGTATGTGAGAAATGCTTTAGACGATCCTGAACCGTGGTAATAGTTGACATGCAATATCAGCATACTGAATCCAGGCAAAAGCTGATCCAGCTCCCTGGTCTCTCATTTTGCAGAGTGCGCAGAGCATTTCAAAATGTCTTCTGCCTTTTAAAGGGGTGAGAAACGTAAGGAGAGAGAAATTAGACTGAGAAAGCAGAGAAGGTGTGGACTGACAGCAACTTGACCAGCTCAGTGGAGGCAGAAGGGGGCAGATGAGCCTGGGGGCTGGTGGAGAGCACATGCACCCTGTGGACACCAACAGACGTTTGGTGAGTGAGGACTCAGTGTTCTCTCACTCATCCCTCAACAACATCCCTAAGCTTTAGGACTCAATATCCCTAAATTAGATGCATTCAAGGAAGAAGTGGTTTAAGGAAAATCTGAAATGACTGAATTTAAACATCGATTTCCTAAACTTACTCAAAATTGACTACTATTACATTTTCTGATGTAAAACACAGAGGGTCTTTAAAGAGAGATTTGGTTGAATTACATAAAAACTTAAAAATTATATTTTTATGCCTAAATGCTCCATTAGACGTATTGTCCATGTTACAAATATAAAGCAGTAGACACGGCGTATAGTATTATCATTAAAGTTGAAGTTTAGATGACAGAGTCAAAAGGCTTCCATCAATATTTATGCTTTGCTTTTCAAATAAACTGACTATCCTCTTATTTCACTGACAAAAGTCAGTATGCGTTATTAGTCTTATTTCAACATGATAACATTAAACATATTGGCTTCCTGCATGGTTCATAACAATACTTTCCATTAAAATTTCAATACTTCATTTAGGAAAAGGTGGATAAAAACTTTTCTTACATCAACTCATATAGTCTGAAAATTTTAACTAATAAAATATTTTCAATGTGTATTGTTATAGAAGATCTAAAACGATTCTCCTTGTGAACAATAGACACTTTAGGAAAATAAGATAAAATTCCCACTTTATTTTTAGTGTCCTTTTTGAGCTACTTACTAACATCATGGTGAAATAAACTATTAATTATTGGTAAAATAAATTATGCTTTGAAATAAAAGTATTTCACAGATTTAACACAGGCCTGTGACTATAATGGGGTAACTCATAAATCAATAGACACCCAGGCAGGGTTAACTGAGAAACATTCAAACAAAATTTGTACCACAGATTGCGTATATAGCCAAACAGTGGAAAGAATAAAAGTGCTTCTGGGGGTTATATCTTCTGGCTCATTGGGTAACATATTTAGGTACTAAACAAAGAAATGCAAATCTTCGTGGTTTTTGAAAAAAAAAAAGGCAGTGGATCATTTTAGATTAACAAAAGCAAAGAGGATTAATGGTATTTTTAATCAGAAAGAAAATTCAGCTTTACCAGACTCTCCTTACTACAGAAAATTCAGACCACTTCAGACCGAACTAAACACGATTAAAAATAAATCACTCCCTTTCTTCCTGGCTGTTTACCAATGTGTTGTATCAAACAAATAAACAAACACACACATAAATAAAATGCTTACTTCCTCGAGGTGAAAAAAATCTCAATGTCAGTTTTAACAAATACTCTATTTCTGTCATGATTTCCAGATTTCGCTCAAATGGTCCTGGGATTAATGTTCTTTAGTTTGCTAAGGTGGCACCCAGCACTGGATAGGCTATGAAAGAAGTGGTCTGATCACTGCAGAACAAAATACAACAAAAGCCTGTCTCAATCTGAATGCCTCCTGTCCACTCATGCAATTTAAGACTGAATTAGCTTTTTATGAAGTCAAATCACACTTTAGAGACGTATTGTTGCCAAAAAACCAGTGTCTCTCACATGTCTGCCTTGTCCATCCTGCACTAATACAAACAATTTCTGTTTGTTTGTTTTGGACTAAATATAGGACTCCTCGTTGATAAGCATAGTTTTTATTATCTATTCAGAATTTAGCAAATTAAAAATCAATTTGGAAGCGTAATGTGGAGGCTATCTAAGGATAGTACTGAGTGAGAATAACCAAGGTACAGTCACATAGCACTGGAAAAACAGGCCAGAATTCTATCCTGGCTCTGTTGTGAGCAAGCTGAGTGGCCCTATGTCAGTCATTTCACCTTCTGGGCCTTTGTTTCCTCATCTGTACAATCGGCGGTTTAGAACTGCATAATCTTAGCTTCAATATAATTCTAACATGGTGTTCTTCTCTAAGTTTCATCATATTAATTTCATACGATGACTAATGATATGGTTTGGCTCTGTGTCCCCAGCCAGATTTCATCTCAAATTGTACTTCCATAGTTTTCACATGTTGTAGGATGGCCCCAGAGAGAGATAATTTGAGTCATGCAGGCAGTTCCCCCATACTGTTCTCATGGTAGCGAATAAGTCTTACGAGATCTGATGGTTTTTATCAGGGGTTTCCTCTCTTGCATCTTCCTCATTTCCTCTTACTACCACCATGTAAGAAGTGCCTTTCACCTCCCACCATGATTCTGAGGCTTCCTCAGCCATGTGGACTGTAAGTTCATCTAAACCTCTTTTTCTTCCAAGTCTTGGGTACGTATTTATCAGCAGCATGAAAACAGACTAATACAGTAAATTGGTACCAGGAGTGGGGTGTTGCTGAAAAGATACCCAAAAATGTGGAAGTGACTTTGGAACTGGGTAACAGACAGAACCTCTGATAGCAATATGGACAATAAGGTCCAGGCTGAGGTGGTCTCAGATGGAGATGAGGAACTTGTTGGGAACTGGAGCAAAGGTGACTCTTGTTATATTTTAGCAAAGAAACTGGCAGCGTTTTGCCCCGTCCTAGGGATTTGTGGATCTTTGAACTTAAGGGAGATGATTTAGGGTATCTGGTGGAAGAAATTTCTAAGCAACAAAGCATTCCAGATGTGACTTGGGTGTTGTTAAAGGCATTCAATTTTAAAAGGGAAGTAGAGCATAAAAGTCCAGAAAATTGCAGCCTAACAATGTGATAGAAAAGAAAATCCCATTTTCTGAGGAGAAATTCAAGCCTGCTGTAGATATTTGCATAAGTACTGATGAGTTGAATGTTAATTCCCAAGACAATGGAGAAAATGTGTTTGCCAGAGACCTTTGTGGCAGCCTCTTCCATCACAGACCTGGAGGCCTCAGAGGAAAAATGGTTTTGTGGAAAGGGCCCAGGTTCCCCATGCTGTGAGCAGTCTAGGGACATGGTGCCCTGCATCCCAGCCACTACCGCCATGGTTGAAATGGGCTAACATAGAGTTCAAGCCATAGCTTCAGAGGGTGCAAGCCCCAAACCTTAGCAGCTTCCACATGGTGTTGAGCCTGCAGGTGCACAGAAGTCAAGAATTGGGGTTTGGGAACCTCTGCATAGATTTCAGAAGATGTATGGAAATGCCTGGATGCCCAGGCAGAAGTTTGCTGCAGGGGCGGGGCTGTCATGAGAATCTCTGCTATGGCAGTGTATAGGGAAATGTGGGGGTTGAAGCCCCCACACAGAGTCTCTACTGGGGCACAACCTAGTGGAGGTGTGAGAAGAGTGCTGCCATCCTCCAGACCCCAGAATGGTAGATCCACTGGCAGTTTGCATCATGCACCTGGAAAAACCACAGACACTCAACACCAGCCCATGAAAGCAGCTGGGAGGGGGGCTGTACCCCACAAAGCCACAAGAGCAGAGCTGCCCAAGACCACAGGAACCCACCTCTTACATGGGTGTGACCTGGGTATGAGACCTGAAGTTAAAAGAGATCATTTTGGAGCTTTAAAATTTGACTGCCTCACCAGGTTTTGGACTTGCATGGGCCCTGTAACCCCTTTGTTTTGGCCAGTTTCTCCCATTTGGAATGACTGTATTTACCCTATATCTGAACTCCCATTGTACCTAGGAAGTAACTAGCTTGCTTTTGACTTTACAGGCTTATAGGTAGAAGGGGCTTGCCTTGTCTCAGGTGGGACTATGGACTTTTGGGTTAATGCTAAGATGAGTTAAGACTTTGAGGGACTATTGGGAAGGGATGACTGCTTTTGAAATGTGAGGACATGAGATTTGATGGGGCCAGAGGTGGAATGATATGGTTTGGCTCTGTGTCCCTACCCAAATCTCATCTTGAACTGTACTCCCATAATTCCCATGTGTTGTGGCAGGAACCCAGTGGGAGATCATTTTAATCATGGGTGTGGTTTTCCCCATACTGTTCTCGGGATAGTAAATAAGTCTCATGAGATCTGATGGTTTTATCAGGGGTTTCCACTCTTGCAGCTTCATCATTTTCTCTTGCTGCACCATGTAAGAAGTGTCTTTCACTGCCTGCCATGATTCTGAGGCCTCCCCAGATATTTGAAACTTTAAGTCCAATTAAACGTCTTTTTCTTCCCAGTCTCAGGTATGTCTTCATCAGCAGCGTGAAAACAGATTAATACAACTTTATTTTTAAATCTTAGCATTTTTCATCTGACTTTGCTTTTATAGTATACCTTTATTTTTAAGCAAGCCATTAATTAAAGTATTGAATAAGACAGTATCTAATGCATGTCACAAGAAACCTATCTCAAGGCTGACAGTGATTCAAAGCTTGCTATTCTTTGGATGTGATTATTAATAACTGGAATAATAACTTTATTATTATTCATTCAACATTCACTCTTTTTATCTGAAGGAATATCATGGAAAACTGATTAAATGCCTTTTAGAAATCAGGATATATACTGACAGCTAAAGTTCAGATCTCTGAACATGAAGAAGCAGAGAAAGTTACACTTTATCTCAGTGTTAGGTTATAGTAAATGGGTGTGTCAGAAGGTGCTCTATAGAAGGAAAAATATATTTGAGATAGAGATATTTTTACCCCACAGTCTTCCCCTTCTTCACACACACACACACACACACACACACACACACACCTGTTTATTCTTACTCCTGATGTAGTTACAAGAAGAACACTGTCAGTGAGTCAGTTGTTGTAGAGACGTAGTGATTGACAGCAGGTGAAACTGTGTCATACACTATGGAATCTGAGACTGCTCAAACTCAAGCGACACATCATGTTAGTAGAAACACATCATGTTAGTAAGAAATCTAAGAGTAGAGAAACTCCCAAGGGCAATGCCAGATCAACTCTTCTTAGTAGGTAAGAAGAGGCCGCAGTGTCTAGAACTAGTGTGGGCACTTTGAAGTTATTTCCAGGTGAACAAGATGCATTTTTGCAGCTGAGGGCTAGGGGAGCTAGATAATGTTAACCACTCAACAGATGAAGACACAAATGAGATCACATATTTCCAAATGTGTTCATCATTCCTGTGATATTCTCCTGCTACACAGTCAAGCTCAATCTGTACAAGCCACGAAAACCACAGAGGGATGAACAGGAATATAAGGGCAGCTGCTTCAATAAAGAGTCACAATTTCTTTCCTGCTGCAGAAATTGAAGCAGTTTTCAGTCTGGGAACCCACTGATGGGAGAAGAGGCAAAATCCTCAGAGGAAGGACCCTACACTGCCATGAAAAGTGTGTAGGTAACAATTATCCAGTTCTTCCCAAAAAGGTCTGTGGCCGTTTGCTTAGGTAATTATTCACTAGGGAAAAGGGAACACTGAAATAGTTCAAGGACTGTTTCATGTAGGACTCAAGCTGACCTAGATAAATAGGGCTGGAAGCAATACCATGCCCGCTATATTAGATTAGGTGTGAATGGGGGCTGAGTAATAAATGCAGGTTCTGGAGGAGATCCAGCTCACTGTGGGTCTACTAGGGCTATGCATGATCATTTTCGTGGTCCTCAATATATAATTAAAGTAGGCACACTTTACGGTTGGAAAAAATTCCCACTCTGGTTCCTTGGCCTGTGAGATAGAGGATACTGTAAGAAGAAATGCCAGATATAGGTGATGGGGAGGAAGGCAGCAAATCACACTGCCATGTGTGTACCTATGCAACAATCTTGCATGTTCTTCACATGTACCCCAAAACCTAAAATGCAATAAAAATATATTTAAAAAATTAAAAAAAAGAAGAAATGCTAAATGGAAGCCTCTGAAATTGCCCTTATATTCTACAGTCAAGAGAGTAAATCAAAAACAATACCTCATTCTGGACAAACAGCCACAATTAGTTCCATTATTAAAGACCTAAGAATGCATGGGAGGTAGTCCCAATGATACTGCCATTTATTCACTAACATAAAAATGTCAGATGAATCTTTGAGCATGAGAGTGAGCTACCATAACTCAAGTAAATTTATGCCTTAATTGTAGACTTTGTGTCATATATGATATCTTTGCTGGAGCAGTGTATTAGCTCATTCTTGTATTGCTTTAAAGAAATACCTAAAACTGGGTAATTTATGAGAAAAGAGGTTTAACTAGCTCACAGTCCTGCAGGCTGTACAGGAAAGTGGCATCTGCTTCTGAGGAGGCTTCCAATCATGGCAGAGGGCAAAGGGAGAGCAGGCCTGTCACATGTAAGCAGGAGCAGGAGAATGGGGGTGGGGGAGGTGCCACACATTTTCAAATGACCAGATCTCATGAGAACTCACTCACTAGTTGGATTTGATCAGCTCACTCCATGAATGTTACAGAAAACAGATACCATGAGCACAGATTCTGGCAGCACCTCGGCCACATTCTTTTTTTTTAATCAACCTCTATTCCAATCTATTTGACTCTGTTAACCAAGGAGACTTTGGAACTCATGGAAAATGGGTATAATTGGAATAAAATGTCTGTTAAAGTCACAGCAGAAAGAACTGTGGCAGGGCAAGCTATGGGAGTAAAGCATTATTGCCTGGGAAAAAGGAGAATAAAGAAGTCGATTGGAGGACGGCTCTAGCTTTCACAGATTTGTAGACTCATAGGAAGAGGCTTTATATCTTCTGGACCTATCCTACAATTTTTTTTCACTTGTGTCATAATTGCTATCTTCCTATATTTTGGGAAACCTTAAGAAGAAGGATGACATTCTTCTGAGTGAATATACAAGGTGCCTCTGGCCCCTAGAAGATTGAGAAGGGCATGACGAATGAGTTCTCTTCCTAGAGGCTGAAAGAGTTGAAGGGAACTAGAGAGTGAAGAAAATTCCTGCAGGTGCTTTGGCAAGAAATAGGCAACCCTCTAAACTGTGGGTGTCAGAACTATTCTGCTTTTCTTACCAATGAGATTCTAACCAGTTTGGAAGCTCCAACCTTTAGATCTGAACTGCGTGAGACAAGAAGTCAGAAATAAAGTTTCCCAGGAGTCAGAAAGGATGATCAGGCAGAATAATCAGGGCATATTTCCAGTGAAATAAAACTGCTTGCGGGGAAAGATAAAAATACAAAATATAGCATTCAGAACACTTGAGTTTAAAAAAAAAAATCTGTCTTGTGCTAAAACAATAGCAAAAGCAAAATAAAACAAAAATCATTATTTTAGTGTAATCAATATAACAGCTGGATTGAAAGAGAATGGCCAATATAGAAATCATATTAAGTAACTTAAGAGGTCAAGCACAAGTAACATTTCTAATGATAAAACAAAAATAGAGAGAGATGGCTATCATGAGGGAAAAGATAAAAGGACCGAAGACTAGATTCATGAGATACAATGTAAATGTTATAATTTTCAGAAGGAGAAAAAAACAGAAATGAGAGAGATAATAATTGAATAAATTATTTAAGAAAATTCCCCTTATATGAAGAAAAAACTAAAGTCTGTACAGCAAACAGACTTTAAGAGTTCTAAACTGAATTGATGGATAAGGAAACAAATCTAACATTTTATCCTTGTGAAATTCCTAAGATCAAGTTTTTTAAATACAAAAGCCTCCAAACAGAAATAAAAGTTGTCTACAAGGTTTGTGGAGAAGGTGTGTTTGGCATGGTATTTCTTATTAGTAATAGTTGACTAGAAAAGGGGGAAAGGATTTATAACTCAAGAATTCTGTAACAATTTGAGATATTATTTATTTTAAAATACACAAGAGTTTAGAATACATACCACACAAATACCTTGCATGAAAAAAGTTAACTGAAAAAAGACTCACACCAGTCAAAAGGGAATTCAAGAAAGAACAGGGAGGAGGAAGATGGTGATCTATGTACCTATCCACCTATCCGTTCGTTCATTTGCTCACCTACTTATTTACTCATTATCTGGTTTTCAATCTATTTTTTCTATCCTAATAGATAAAATATAATAGTAGGTTATTTAATGCTAAATTTAAAAATCCTGAGGCCAGACATAGTGACACACATCTGTAATGCCAATACTGTGGGAGGCTGAGGTGGGAGAATCACCTGAGCCTGACAGTTCCAGGATGCAGTGAGCTATGGTTGTGCCACTGCATTCTAGTCTTGGTAACAGAACAAGAGTCTGTCTCTTAAAAAATATCTTAGAATTGAAATGGCATCTTGCAAAGAGTGGAGAGAGCTAATATAATTATTTCTAAGGTTTTCATCTTCCTTTGTTATTGTTTTGAGGAATGCGAGAAAGATCAGAGGACACTGAGTGTTGATTAACACTGAGTGTCCATCTCAATTGGGAGCATAGTTGATCTTCTTCTTAAAATAATAGTAGAGTCATAGATATCTAATTAGAAGAGCAAGAAAAGAGAAAACCATTAAGAGAATGGAAAACTATAATTGAAACAAAAGCAAACCAAAGAAAAAGTAAAATAAATAGCAATTTGCTCAAATCAAACAAGAGGAAGAAAAAAGAAAATAAAAAATTTAAGCCAATAATCAACATGAGATATACTAATCTCTACTCTAAATGAGAATGGAATGAATTTTGCCATTAAAGGTAGACTCTCACATTGAATAAACATAACACCAATGTACATAATGTTTACAAATCACGCTTAGAACAGTTGGTAAGGAGAATTAGACAGTCAAGGAGTAAACAAAAAGATAAGAAAAGACACAAAGAAAAAGAAAGTGGAAGACTCAATGTTAATATCAGAAAAGGTGGCATTTAAGGCTAGAAGAAATAAAGGAAACATGGATGGCCATGATACAATGATAAAAGCTACGATAAATTGCAAAGTTCCAACAGTCGTCGAATAGAGAGCATTACACTGTGTACCGGGATGAACAAAGTCATAACTGTAATTATACAGAGCAGGCCTCGAGCATGGGCAAACTCCTTGACTTGATGGTGTGGAAGCTCCAACTGCCTTGTTGAAAGGTTTAAGGCAACAAAGTAAGTTATTTTAACTAGTGTACACATTGTCTACATGCAAACGTGGAATGAAAATATGTTAAAGCAAATCTTATTTACACATGGCTAGTTGAGGCATGTCCAAAGAAAATGTGTCATGAAAACCTAAGAAGAAAGGCCATGTTAAGGGCCAGCCTCAGACAAAATGACAAAATAACATAACTCACAAATATATACTTTTTTGTCACTTCTCCCTCCTCTAGTTCAGTGCTTCTTTCTACGCTCCACCCAGATGCCCAGTAAAACACCTGCCTACTCAAAGAGCCAGCAGCTTTGTGAATGTTATGAAAATAATCTCGTCTTCGTTCTATTTACTAGAAAGGGAAATGGAAGAGGATTGGCTGACTCCATTCAGAGCACTAATTTATCTTTAGTCTTACAAATAATCAGATAATATAACTGCAATTGCCTTTTTGCCTACACATAAAGCTAACCTATTCAAACTGAAGAGGCAACATTGGTTCTCTTTTCCTTCTTAAGAGTTAGGCCAAAATAAAACCATCTTAATCCATTCCGTTAATTGTTTAATGTATAACATATAATATGCTTATTGACTCTTGTTCTTAAGGAAGAAAACTCTGAAGATTAAAAATGGGAAAGAAAACCAAAATGATTTATCGGGAACACACAATTGACTACGGGATAAATGTATAGAGAAAGAGAGATTAAACAGCTTCTATTATAGCTAATCTATGACAGAGCAAGTTTATGTAAAAAAGAAATATTTAATTTCATGTTAACTTTTAAAATCATACTTAAAATCTATCCTCAATTTCCATGTGCCTGAGTGATATAATGGGAAGAAAATAGTACTTGTTATGTTAACAAAATGCTTTTATTTTTAAGTTTTACTTGAAATTTTGAAGTGATATAAAAAATACAACGTGAAAACAGTGCATGTCATTATGTATGTTTCTGAGATACTCATTTGTTATTTGTTAAAACTTTTAAGTGGAAGAGAAAAATACAACAGATTTTCAAGGGGGAGGAAAAAGATGAATTCTTATATGGGTCAGATTATACTTGAACTGAAAGTAAAAATCAATCCAGATTACCACTGTCTTCACTTTCATTATAATTCTTCATAGTTATAATTGCTAAAGAAAATAAAGAAAAAGTTGTTGGTAACAAAATTCTCAAGATGTATATACCTTTTCCATTATTACAAGACGTCAGGTGGTCAAGGGCAAGGATGTCGTTCTTAGTGGAAAGAGATGTGAATTGCATTCCATTTTCCATTGCCAACTTGCCTAGGGGTCTTAGGTGACCAAATTTATCTCACTAAGCCTCAGTTTCTTCAACTGTGAAATGATAGGGTTGGACTAGAGAAAAACTATAGTTCATTTCAGTCCTAAAATAATTATGGTTCTAGTGTCATAGCTAAGTAGAGATATTGGGGCAGCCTTTAATTATTGGTGGTGTTATTAGTGCTTAAGCCATGTGGAACTTCTTTAACCTTGGCTATATCTATAATAGAACAATAGCTTGCCACTTAAAAGAAAAACTCTCCAAAATATTTCTCATGCTTGCTCTTCAAGTTTATTTCCAAAGTGGACCAAAGGCCATTTTCCATAATTTTATTAGTAACAAACTGTACATTTTCTTTAAGGAATAGTAATAAGGGTGACAGGGAATGAGAAAGAGATCCCCAAAGGGAAGATTCTTCCCAAATATTACCCTAAGAGTTGGATCATAAAATAATTAGAAGTGGAAATTATACATATATAGTTAGTTTGGGCTTCTCTTGAAAATTGAATTCCAACAGTGTTTTTAAGTTGGTGAAAAATGATTGCAGAAACTTAATGAGACATGTAGTCCTCCTCTTTGATTAAAATTATGCAAGATATTAGAACTACAAGCACAGATCCTTCCAGTCATCTTTCACTTTCTTGTTTTCTAAGAAGAGAATGCCAACAACATGGATTTCCTTCTCTTATGCACTACATGAAAGAATCTGGTGCTATCTAGCTATTTCCTCCGCCTAAGCAATAATAATAATGAGCATTTTTGAGTACTTATAATGTGAGTTCTAGCCTAAGTATCACACAAGTGTTACTTAATTTATTCCTTATAACAGTCTAGAAGGTAGATATCATTATAACCTTCCATTTGTAGATGAGGGAACTGAAGGTCAGAGAGGGCCCCGTGTTGCATGGATAGGAAGCAATGTGGCAGGCCACCTGGCTTTAGAGCATGCATGCTTACCCACCGCAGGACACTTCCTCTCCACCCTACAGCACACGTGGAAACAAGAGGTAAAAATCTTAAAATGAAGATAAGTTGAATTATATAGATCCTTATTGTAAGTTCTAAATAAAATTCTGGTGGTAAGCTCTTTAAACTTCCAATTCCAAGTACAGAGATGTTCATGGAAGGTTTTATATAGCATGTGTAGAACCTGTCCATGGCTGGGTTTTCTTTTGTTCAGTTTTGTGTCTCAGCACCTGGAAGACTACCTGGCATATGGTGAGTAATCTCTGTGTATTTATTCTGTAAATTAATATTTTAACACAGCATTGGAATGCAAGTTTTAGTCTGAATAAGTCTGTTTTAGACCTCAGTTTTGTATACTTGTTTAACTTGGTACTTTTGAAGCACCTCACCATATGTGATTTAAATGGCATGAACTGAATTAACACTGTTTTTTAAACTGTGTGAGAAGACACAAAACTATTAGAGATTGTTAATAACAATTATAACAAATTCAGTTTGTTCATTATTTGATCTTCTTTTCTTTCTTTCTTTCTTTCTTTTTTTTTTTTTTTGAGATGTAGTCTCGCTCTTGTCATCCAGGCTGGAGTGCAGTGGCGCAATCTCGGCTCACTGCAACCTCCACCTCCTGGGTTCAAGTGATTCACCTGCCTCAGCCTCCCAAGTAGCTGGGTTTACAGGTGCGCACCACCACGCCCAGCTAATTTTTTGTATTTTTAGTAGAGACGGGGTTTCACCATGTTGGCCAGAACGGTCTCCATCTCCTGACCTTGTGATCCACCCACCTCGGCCTCCCAAAGTGCTGGGATTACAGGCGTGAGCCACCGCGCCCAGCCTCATCTTCTTTTCAATAAAGCCTTTCATGTTTTACTTGAGGAGAAAAGAAGAATGCCAAAACCCATGTGGGTTCACTCTTCAGTCTAACATGTACTTTTCTGAAATAACAAATGTAACTGAGAAGCTTGCCTGGGTGGCATAAAAGAGTCAGTTAAGTGGTAGTCAGCCTTTCTTTTTATAGTTGACTATATGTCTAAATGTTGATTTAGGAGAAAGATATGTTTTTACTAAAGAAAGCCCTATATGCTGTAATAAAAGTGTGATGACTTTGCTTTTTTAAAGAATCCATAAGCCACACCCATCTCCTCTGAAAACTTCAGGCTACCATGTGGCTTTCTAGTGTACAAAACTTTTGCTTTCTTGTTATATCTCTTTCCTAAGTCGATATTTGCATGTTAACCCAAATAGATTGGTCAGGCTTATACATCAGTGACAGCAACCTGTCATTTTCTTAGAATATTGTAACTTCATTGATTCTTATAACTTTTCTTCCCCCTTTTTTAGATTTTTCAATTTAAAAGCCAACTTTTAAAATGAAGATTTAGAGACCATATTTCCAATAATGTTGCAAAACAGAGGCTCCTATAGCAGCATAAATTATAAATGTGAGATAATCAAATTTTCTAGAGAAACAAAACTCAACATTTATAAAAATACCAATTCTCACATATTAGTTATATTTTAAAACATTTAAAAAGTAATATTAGTCTTTTGTTAAATAACATTTATCATCAGCCCACCAGTCACTTGATTTTAAAAAATACCTTGATTTTCAATACTCTATTTAGTAATAAAAGTAATGGAGCATTTGAATCCCATGCTTTCATTAAAACATAGACAATGTAAGATAAAATCCGTAATTTTACAATTAAGGTGGTGGTCATGAAGTACTTTTGAAACTTTATGTGCTTCTGTATTGATTTTTTTTACATTTGCAATAAAATACAGACCCATTTTAAGGAGAAAAATTACTAACAAGTAAGTTGAGAAAATTATTTTTGAATCCAAATATAACTTTGGATGTTTCTTTTATCATTCAAAACTTTATTGTTTCTCAGAAGTGTTAATTTGTTTTAAATTATTCATAAATGGCATAAAATATCAGCTTCAGAAATATAATGTATTGAAGATGAGACTCTCTCTCCATATGTATACATAAATGTGTATATATGTATATATACACACACACCCCTACAACACTTAAATAGCCACTAATTCTGCCAATACAGACAACAAATAGTTTTTCTCTAGTCTATCTTCTGTGTATCAATCAACAAGTTACATATGGAATACATAGTATCTCTTTATTATTCAAAAATCCTTATGAAATAGATATGACAATTTTATTTCTACTGATGAGGAAATAGGCTTAGAGAGTTTGAGTAATTGTCTGAAGTCACCTAGCAAATGAGAGAAAAAGCCAAAATTTAAGAGTTAGGAATTAAGCTAGAGTAAGCCCTCTGTATCTTAATGTTCCACTCATTCCTTCGAAACATCTACTAAATGCCAGGCACTATATCTATTCTGCTTACTTTCAGTTGGGTGTGGCTGATACCCAGTCAAAATAAATATATGTACACCTACATACACAAAGGATGACAACTCAGATGAAAATTAAGCAGGGTGACATTATGGGCAATGACTGGAAATGGCAACTACTTTTTGGTTGGTGACCAACAAAGACTTCTCTAATAAGGTGACATTTAAGCTAAGATTTGTGTGTCAAGAAGGAAATAAGCATAAGAAGATAAAGGGGGAGCAGCTGTGACCATAATGCAGAGGTAAATCTTCAGCTATTCAAGGACATTCAAGGACCAGAACGTTACCAGTATAGCGATCACACCCTGAATTAGGGAAGAATGATCAGCATTAACATTACAGAGGTCGAGGCAGGGACCACTCGAGTGTTGAGCAGCTAAGTAATTTGGTTTATTTTAAGTGTTGTGGAGAGATATTGGAGTGTTTTAAGTAAAAGAATGGCATAATCGAGGTTTCATTTTAAATGGATGACTCTAGCTGTTCTGCTGGAAAGTGGATGTAGGAGGGGAAAGGAGATCAAATCTATATTCATAAGAATTACGAGGGGATACTTATACGTGTAGATTCACAGAAAATTATAGGCATATTGAATTTAAGACATTTACATTTTAAAGAATATACTCATTATAATGATAATCTTGAAATTATCACCTTGCAGAAAAACACAAAATTAGAGTATATGCTTTAAAAATGTCCCATTCAATGAAAAGCTATTGAAAATAAATTTGTAGATTTTTTAAAGCATTTTAGCAAACAGCATTATAAAAGGTATATTTACAATAATGTAGAATTTAATGTGTTGCTTTAAGTAACGTATGTTATGACTTTTTTGACAATAGCACTTCACAGGGTTTATGACTCATGCTTTAAAGTAATATTCCAAAATGACAACACAAATTCTAGCGAGTGAATACGTTTTTGATGTAGACTGATTCGATAGCAGTTTCTGAATGCTAATGGAATGTTTTACACTTAAAGGAAGCATAATAGGTACTAAAGCATTAATTTGTTGTGAAGCTTTTATTCCTTCATTTTTGATATTTTTAAGATAGAATACCACTTTTAAATCTATGATCACAAAAGATCGTTTTCATCCTATTCTTAGCACTTTAGAGGTGTTTATCAAACACATTTGTAATGATACTTGGTCCTGCCTGGGTTATATAGCACAGATCTAAAAACGTTCTTTTTTAAAACCGCAATTCTGCAAATAAACAATATTTAAATATATGAAGATTTAGAAAACTCTCCTGAGTCTTCGTTACAAGTAAGCAATTTTCAAAACAATTTTATATCTTTGATACGCTGGTACTTACTGCTATTAGGAAATTAGTTAATTAGTATAGAATAATAATTAATAATAATAATCATGATTTCTCCATATAGACAGAACTAGTATATGAAGACACGTTCCTAGAAGAAAACATGTATGTATAAATCTGCTTATATTATAATGGTATTACCACATGTAATACTAAAACATTATTCCAATTCTCTTGACCATTTAGCAATTCTTATGAAAGTACTGATCCCTTTCACATACAGCATGGATCTTCCACAAAGCATGAGCACAGCCCTAGACTATCTTCCTGTCAATAGAAAATTCCTTTCATTTTTCTTACTATTTTTATAAATATTTTTTAAGAATTAAAAAAGGTTAAATTTTTTTGTGCTTTTATGTGTGTTAATGAAAATCATTCTGTCATACAGGCAACAGTTATGAGTGTAGCAGATAGAATGTTCATTACTAGTAGAAGACAAATACTGTAGACCATGGAGAAATAAAGTGAAACTGCTTTCCTTTTATTTTAATAATAAGGCCCTCATAAAACCTTTCCAAAACTATTATCATTTACATAAAAATTAATTTCTAATTTTTTTCTAATACTATGTATTTGTATCATTCCTTTAGAAAAACTTCTTACATTTACAGTCCAAAGGAGTTGGAGCAGATTTTGAAAAAATAAATAATTAGAAGTTTGAGTCTATTTGTCTGCCGTATTTACTAGCCTGATCAATTGCCCACTAAGCTTGTTATTTTATGAAACAGCAAGTTCGCATGTGTTTTAATTTTCCCAGCATTGAAATATTTAGGCTCAAATATTTTATAAAATTTTATTTAGTAAAAGTGTTTATTGAGCTATTAACATATTCAAAGCAATGTGTTGGATCCCTTGTTATTAAAGATGAATCTAATACAAATTCTGCCTTTTAGAAGGTTATGGTCTAAATGAGAAGATAAGCACCCAAAATAAAAATGAGAAAGAAGTACATTCTTAGAAGCTAATCTAGTAAGGTGATGTTGGAGTTGAGAGGTGGGACAGATTGCTTCCCAAGACATGAGGAAACTTCTTAGAGTAATTGACATTGAGTTACAATATGTGGTAGAATTAAAATATATGATCACATGAGAAAGACTTTTCAGGGATAACGCAAAAGCAAAAGGTGAGATGTCGTTTTCTATCACAGAGTAAGAAATTATCACTAATCTGCAGCTTAATATAACACACGTTTGTTACCTCAAACTTTCTGTGGATCTGGAACCTGGGAAGGGCTTAGCTGAGTTCTCTGGGGTGAACAAGAATAAGGGTTTGTCTGGAAGTGTAGTCTCATCTAAACCTCACCTGGAGAAGGATTCGTTTTTGTTGGCAAAATTTAGTTCCTTGCAGTTGAAGGACTGAGAATTTCGGTCTTGTTGATATCTAACTGGAGACCATCCTCGGCTTTCAGAGGCCACCCTAAGTTCCTTGTCACAGTGGTCTCCCAACATACAACCTACAACATGCCAGTACAGTTCTTTAAGTCCAGCTAGGAAAAAAATAAACTTTATAAGATGATTACACAATCTTCTCTATGTAATTATTAACATGTAATCACATTACTCCTATCTTATTTGCTGTATTCTACTGGTTAGAAACAAGTCACAGGTCATGGTCATACTCAGGGACAGTACTATTGAAGGCCATAAATGTCAGGAGATGGGGATAATAGGGGGCCACCATACAGCCTATCCACCACAGGGTGGAAGGTCAAAGTTTTGGTTTAGCTGAAGGACCTGACACATGTACACAGGACAATCAGGTTGGAAAAGCAGTTTGGGTTCAGGTTGTGGAAAGAATTGAATGCCCTACGCTGGAGTTGAACATTATATTTCACATACAAGAAGAAACCATTTTTATATTTTTGAATGGTAGAGGAAACTTAATGGAATGAGGCTTCAGAAAGTTTAATCTGGAAGTGAATCATAAAATGAATAAGGAAAACATAATTGGTTTAGGAATAAAAGTTAATATGTTAACTTGTTGAAAGAATGAATTTAATAATGAGTATTGTTGTAGAAAACATGACTGTAGAATTAGAATTTAAAATGAAACTTTTATTTCTTAAACTGAATTACAAAAAGGAAGGGTAATCAGTAACTCACCAGTTCCTTACTAGGTCAAAATTACAGACTTCCCTTTATACACACATGAAATGTAAGATATTGTTTGGGAATGTCTATGTAAGAAGGAAAGGTGGGTCTGTGAGGCACTCAGGTGTGGAAAATGAGACTTCATGATACTCATCAAGGGGAAGAAAGGTGAACCTTGTAAACATAAGTGACCATCTTTAAAATATTATATATTTAAAAAGAATACTAATAGTATGTCTAGGAAAATATTGGATATGTATTATTTTGTGTAGTTAAAAAAATTTCACTCTATTTACAGCACCATCAAATTAAAGAAAAGCTGATTTTTTCATGAGCATCATATAAGGGAAGTGGAAATCAGGATAAAGAAATATGACAGATGAAAATAAATAGAAGTTCATAATAAAGAGACATCAGAGAGGGAGAATAGTAATAACTGACATTTTTAATCTAGGCAATTAGGAGGTTAGTAATAACCAGAAAGATATGTTGGAGAAAGAGTAGATTTTAGGACTACAAGAAAAATATTAGTTTATATATGCTAAATGTAAATGGTCTCCAGAATTGCTGCTGAAGATGTACTACGCATGCTAGCACCCACAGGCAGTCAGGAGGAGAAAGGTGGATTCTTGGAAGTCATTAGGTAAAGGTGACAATTAAGAGTATTAGATTGAGCAAAGTTGCCGAGGAAGTGAGTGTAGTGAGAGAAAAAAACAGACAATGAACAAATCTTTATAAAGTATCTGTATCTCAAAGATGGGATGAGGAAGCAGAATTGGAAGAACTTGAGACAGAAAAACAGAAAAAGTGATCCTAAAGGTAGTTACAAACAACAAAGAAAGAGTGGAGTAGTAGCTCAAAGGAACGAATCGTCTAAGTAAGAGCTGCAAAGGTGAATCCTTTGAACAATCAGGCAAATACCGCAGCAAGCAAGTCTCAAGTAATAAGAAGACAGGGAACAAAGACAAAGTGAAATGCATGGGACACACATAAATAACTGACTTTAAAGAAATACATATTTAAAAAACAATATTCTTACGGGAAATACACTACAATCTTGAGTTGGTCCACAGGGTGCCAGTTTGTGATCTCTACTCTGTAGTAATATATAATCCAGAGAAGACAAGTTAGAATGAAGTTGAGGAAAACCACTGTTTTGCAAGTAAGAGTTTCTTGATCATCTCTTTGTGAGAGCTGTTTTATTAAGTGGTGGAAGCAGAAACTGAACTGTAAGATATAAGGAAAAAGAGGGTGATCAGGAAACAAAACGCTTGTCTGATTTTACAGTAATGTAAAACTTGGAAAAACTCTGTCATGTAGTCGTGAAAACATCCATGAGAAGGTTATGGCTGGTCACAGGCAACGGGTGGAATGACGAGGCGAATACATCAGTCAGAACTGGGAGTGGGGTCAGCAGTGGTAGCCAGGGAAGCAGCAGCCCAGCCAAACCTATTGGATTGTATTTTGCTGGTTTGCAGACTACTTCAAAACCACTAACCATTCCACCTCACCAGCTTCCCCACAGCTTTCAAATACCACCCAGATTTTCAGTGAATAATTTACCTAGGGAAGGCGAAGGGAAGTTATTAAAGGAGCAGTGGCTTGATTAGCTACTTGGGTGCTGGAGGCTTGATTTTTTTTTTTTTTTTTTTAGACAGAGTCTCTCTGTTGCCCAGGCTGGAGTGCAGTGGCACAATCTCGCTCACTGCAACCTCCGCCTCCTGGATTCAAGCAATTCTCCTGTCTCAGCCTCTCCAGTAGCTGGGATTACAGGCACCTACCACCACGCCCCACTAACTTTTGTATTGTTTTAGTAAAGACTGGGTTTCACCATGTTGGCCAGGATGGTCTCCATCTCCTGACCTCATGATCAACCTGCCTCAGCCTCCCAGAGAAAGTGCTGGGATTACAGGCATGAGCCACTGCGCCCAGCCTGATTTTCAATTCTTAGAAGATATGAGTCATGCACAGTTGTGGAATGGATGGGGACAGCCATGGTAAGGAGTTGTATTCCAGAAACAAGAGGACAGCTTGGTGGAATCAGGCCCTGGAGCAGGACCACGGGGGCTGGATCCCAGGCATAGGTAGAGACATGAGCTTTTGAGACAGAAAATGGCACTTCTGTCTTCGACAAAATTCAACAGCCCTTTATGATAAAAACTCTCAATAAACTAGGTACTGATGGAACATATCTCAAAATAATAAAAGCTATTTACGACAAACCCACAGCCAATATCATATTGAACAGACAAAAACTAGAAGCATTCCCTTTAAAAACTGACACTAGACAAGGATGCCCTCTCTCACCACTCCTATTCAATATAGTATTGGAAGTCTAGCCAGAGCAATTAGGCAATAAAAAGAAATAAAGGGCATTCATTTAGGAAAAGAATAAGTCAAATTGTCCCTGTTTGCAGATAACATGAAAGAAGAAGTCAAATTGTCCCTGTTTGCAGATGACATGATCGTATATTTAGAAGACTCCATTGTCTCAGCCCAAAACCTCCTTAAGCTGATAAGCAACTTTGGCAGAGTCTCAGGATACAAAATCAGTGTGCAGAAATCACAAGCATTCCTATACACCAATAACAGACTTAAAGAGAGTCAAATCATGAGCAAACTCTCATTCACAATTGCTACAAAGAGAATAAAATACCTAGGAATACAACTAACAAAGGATGTAAACGACCTCTTCAAAGAGAACTACAAACCACTGCTCAAGGAAATAAGAGAGGACACAAACAGATGGAGAAACATTCCATGCTTGAATCAATATTGTGCCATACTGCCCAAAGTAATTTATAGATTCAATGCTATCCTCATCAAGCTACCTATGACCCTCTTCACAGAACTGGAAAAAACCACCTTAAACTTCAGATGGAACCAAAAGAGAGCCCACATAGCCAAGACAATCTTAAGCAAAAAGAACAAAGTTGGAGGCATTATGCTACCTGACTTCAAACTATACAAGTCTGTAGTAATCAAAACAGCATGGTACTGGTACCAAAATAGAGATATAGACCAATGGAACAGAACAGAGGCCTTGGAAGCAATTCCATATATCTACAACCATCTGATCTTTGACAAACCAGACAAAAACAGACAATGGGGAAAGGATTCCTGTTTAATAAATGGTGTTGGGTAAACTGGCTAGCCATATGCATGAAGCTGAAACTGGACCCCTTCCTTATACCTTATACAAAAATTAACTCCAGATGGATTAAAGATTTAAACATAAGAACTAACACCATAAAAACACTAGAAGACAACCTAGGCAACACCATTCAGGACATAGGTACAGGCAAGGACTTCATGACTAAAACACCAAAAGCAATGACAACAAAAGCCAAAATAGACAAATGGGATCTAATTAAACTCCAGAGCTTCTGCACAGCAAAAGAAACAATCATTAGAGTGAACTGACGACCAACAGAATGGGAAACAATTTTTACAATCTACCCATCAGACAGAAGGCTAATATCCAGAATCTACAAAGAACTAAAACAGATTTACAAGAAACAAACAAACAAACCCATTCAAAAGCGGGCAAAGGATATAAACAGACACTTTGCAAAAGAAGACACATATACGGCCAACAAACATATGAAAAATGCTCATCATCACTGGTCATTAGATAAATGCAAATCAAAACCACATTGAGATACCATCTCATGCTAGTTAGAATGGCAATCATTAAAAAATCTGGAGACAACAGATGCTGGAGAGGATGTGGAGAAAAAGGAACACTTTTACACGTTGTTGGGAGTGTAAATTAGTTCAACCATTATGGAAGATCATTATGGAAGTGTGGCAATCCCTAAAGGATCTAGAAATAGAAATTCCATTTGACCCAGCAATCCCATTACTGGGTATATACCCAAAAGATTATAAATCATTCTGTTATAAAGACACATGTACATGCATGTTCGTTTTGGCACTGTTTATGATAGCAAAGACCTGGAACCAATCCAAATGCCCATCAATGATAGACTGGATAAAGAAAATGTGGCACATATACACCATGGAATACTATGCAGCGATAAAAATGACGAGTTCATGTCCTTTATAGAGACATGGATGAATCTAGAAACCATCATTCTCAGTAAACTGACTCAAGAACAGAAAACCAAACACTGCATGTTTTTGCTCATAGAGGGGTGATGAACAATGAGAACACTTGGGCACAGGGAAGAGAACAACACTCACTGGGGTAAGTGGCAGGGTGGAGGAGGGGGAGGGGAGGGACGGGGGGGTGGGGGGAGGATAGAGAGGGATAACACTGGGAGAAATTCCTGATATAGGCAACAGGCGGGTGGGCGGGGGTTGTAGACAGCAAACCACCATGGCACATATGTACCTATGCAACAATCTTGCAGGATGCAGGATGTGAACATGTACCCCAGAGCCCAATAATAAAAAAAAGAGAAAAGCCAAAAAAAAAAAAAAAGAAAGAAAATGGCACTTCTTTCTCTAACTCTGTAGAAGAAGGAAAGTGAATACGTGAAGTTAGGGATTCATTTGAGGTAGAGTGGAGATATATCAAATAAGCTCCCACTGGAAAGTTCTGGTCTCTAGCATCAGTCTAATGACAGGAAACAGTGGGAAGAGCACTGACACAGGTGACCTGGGCATGCCTGTGTTAGGCGTTTAGTTTAATCCTGATGAAAAAAGTGTGGTTTTCAGGCTGCTAAGGAACAGTGGCTCATGTTTCACCGTCCACATGACTGATTTTGTGCTCTTTGCTTGGGTTCAATCACTCCACAAATATTTACAGAGGTCCAATAATATGCTATTTCACATAGTTGTTTTAAAAGTACTTTATTGTTTATTTTTTTGATTAGAAAAGTAATATTTTCTCTTTGTAAAGACCTATACAGAAGAAAAATGAATATAATATTATTTAATCAGTATTTCTTGAGCATGTACCACGGGTCAAGCCCCATATGAGCAGTTAGACACACAATAGAAAACCAAACAGGCAGGACCTTGCTGCATAAAACTTAAAATCTAATGGAAGAAACTAAATTCTATCCAGATTTTCCCATCACACCCTCTCCAGGTAAACACAATTTCATTTTGTGTATATTCTGCCAAATATTTTTCATATTTAATACACTTCAAATAGTTTTTATCACATTCTATGAATTATATTTTTCCTTTTTGCTATGTAGAGATTAGGGTAGCTTCATGCTACATTCAGATACTAAATTTGAAGTTTTAGACAAGATGACCCAAAAAGGTTGGCAAAGAAGGAGCTTAGAGCTGGAAGGGATTTCAAACATGATCCATCTCTTTACAATCTCTCTTTGAAATCTTCTTATTCAAAGCTGTATAATCAAATAGGTACATTTGCATGAAGTAAAACACATTAATTAATTTAATAAATTTTGAGTGCCCACTTTAAGCAAGATAAAATTCTAAATATGATTTACTCACTAAAGCAAATTTCCAAGAAAACCTAATTTTTCTGAAACAAACAAAACCTGTAGAGAAGAGCAAATAATAAGTACTTTTGCAAAATTCATATTCCCCAGTTTAGAAAATTAGAATTCAGGAAAGAAAAAAGAAGAGAAAAAATTTCAAGCTAATCTGGAGTACGGGGAGGCAAATTTCTTGATTTTTCTGGCTGCGGTCATATACACTAATATTTTAGTTTTATTTTTCTAGATCATTGGAATAGTGGCTGTTTTAAAGATACGTAAGCATTTATACTCTCTGTCAGCTATCTCTGTAGGGGAAAAAATGTACACACTAGAGCACATGAAAAAATGCATGCATGATGATAGAGTTTCATAAATTTATTTATTTTGGGTTGTTACAGCCCTTTCACCCTTTATTCTCATTCAAACTCCCATTTTTTTTAAAAACATTCCGTCTACAGGAAACTGCACAGAAAATGTGACATTGGTGATTCTGCTTACTCTGCTGCAGAAGAATGTAAGAAATAGTTATAGTGTATGTCACTATTATTTATGACGGGGCAGTGAAAATAACTTAAAGACACAGAATAGAATCCAACTACCCAGCGTTAAGTAGTGGATGAGCCTGGAGTATATAATTTTGTTGATATTTCTATCTCCAACACTCAACAAATTATTGCCCCTGCAATTCCCTACGTTTTTCACTTCCTAGAAATGTCACATATAATCCAACATAAAATGGAGACCATTGGTGCACTTTTCACTCAGTTTGTTACTACAAAAAAGAGGTTTTAAGGTAAGAGCTAAAATATTCAACCCAATTCAATACAACATTTATTGAATAGCCAATATTATGGCTGCACTATAAGAAGGTACAGTAAATGCTATTAGCGAGGTCTTAAATACAAAAAACAAAAACAAACAAACAAACAAACAAAAAAAACAGAAAGAAAATGACTACCTCTTTATGGGGAAGGGTGGTTGGTATTGAACAATTTCTTCCCCATAGGGCTCACAAGTCTCTTGGCTCTATAGCATCCTTATGAAGGAAACCTAAGAGTAATAAACTAAGACTAAAATAATAAAGGAAAATATGATTTAGGAAATTTTACCCATTGTAAGGTATATTGTCAAGTTGAAATGAGGAAACTGAGACCAGTATAAGAAAATAAAAATCCGATTTATTCAGCTCTTGGGTGAGGTTCTATGGTCCAGGTAAGGGCCAGAGAAGTTGCACGTAACTTTTTAGGGTAAGGGGTTTTATAAAGAGTGAAGGCATTTGGTTGGATATAGAGGAGACAAAGCATAGGCACCTGACTGGATATTGGGACCCAGGAAGGGGAGTGAAGGCATTTGATTGGATATAGGGGAGACAAAGCATAAGGCACTTGACTGGATATTGGGACCCAGGAAGGGGAGTGAAGGCAGTTATTACTGGTAGGTAGACGGGATCTTTGGTGAGTGGGCCGTTTTGGGGAAAAATGACCTAAACGTGTTAAAGAGTTATTGGGCAGGGTTTGGTGTGGCTTTTTTGAAATTTTTGGGCGGGGGTTTTTCAGCAGGGGCTAGGTGTCGGGTACAGAGTGGTGACATAATTCCCTGTCGCCGGGAAGGATGGGCGTGTCCAAGATCCTGGTGAGGCAACCGGCCTTACACCCATAAGATCCACCCTGCTGTAAAACAGTAAATATATCTACATGTTCTGTTTTGTTTGCTGCCAGTGGAGAGGCTCATAAGAGTTGGAGATGTTATCCCAAAGTGTTTTCAGATAGGATCTTGGTGGCATTTCAGTTTAATCCTTCCAATTCTTTAGGGGACCAACTCTGAGTTTATCTTACAAGAGGGCAGTAAACATAAAGATTACTCCTCTGGGCCTTCCCTAACCAGATTTTCAGTTATTCTTAGACAGAAGGAAAAGTGTATCTGCCTTCAGAAGTCTGTCTACAAAATATTCTCTCCTGTTTGTGTTTAAAGAGTCATCTCTTAGGAACAGCAGCTCTCTCTGTTACAGCAATTCCTTTATTTACTCATTTACTAACAGCCAGCATTTGCTAATTGTGCATGAGGCCTACAGAAGACATCAAGGTATACAGGGAAATATTATAGAGAATATTAGGAGGATGAACACATAAACTAGGAATGCCCAGCCTAGACTTGAGCCATCAAGGAAGGAAAAGCATGCTGAGACTGGAAATACAAAGAATCATGTCAAGTGTGTGTGTGTGTGTGTGTGTGTGTGTGTGTGTGTGTGTGTGTGTGTTTTCCCAGAAAGTTCCAAGCAGTTTGACAGAATATGCAGTTTAAGAGACAAGTGAAATTCCTTTAGAAAACTTCTAGTAACTTACAACCTTGTGTTACACCACAATTTAAACATTAAGTGTGGCAGGTTTTACATAAGCTTTCTGCACATGTGTCTAAAGAATGAATACAGAAGTTGAGAAAAAAAAAAACCTTTGCTTCATAAACACGGGCTAACTTGCTTGATGTGGATGGAATGAGGGGGAAACTTGGATCCCTGAACATTGTTGTTTTTAAATTTCATCCTACTGAGATACTGACCTTGGCTTTTCCTGTGCAACTTCCTGTGTTACTGTCTGTGTGACATTTAGAAAGTTCACCATTGGAGCCTCAGTCTTGTCATCTGTAAATTGGGAACAATAATCGTATCTATCTTAAAGGGTGGTTGTGTTAAATGAATTAATACATATAAAGAGATTAGGACATTGTCTGATGTGTCTC
The DNA here is from genome assembly GCA_004027835.1 of Alouatta palliata. Classification (NCBI taxonomy): domain Eukaryota; kingdom Metazoa; phylum Chordata; class Mammalia; order Primates; family Atelidae; genus Alouatta; species Alouatta palliata. Next base: position 49,626 of record PVKV010003026.1, read on the forward strand.
CTTGTAAATGTTCTTTTTCTTTTTCTTTCTTTGTGAGATGGAGTGTCATTCTGTCACCCAGGCTGGAGTGCAACAAGGCGATCAGGGTTTACTGCAACTTCTGCCTCCTGGGCTCAAGGATTCTCCTCTCTCACCCTCTTGAGTCGCTGGGATTACAGGTATGTGCCACCACACCCGGCTAATTTTTGTATTTTCACTAGAGATGAGGTTTCACCATGTTGGCCAGGCTGGTCTCGAATTTCTAACCTCAGGTAATCCACCCGCCTTGGCCTCCCAAAGTGCTGGGATTCCAGGCGTGAGCCACTGCACCCTGCCATAAATGTTGTTTCATTATCATTATATATTAAAATTCTTGCAAAAGTGTGAAAAAGAAAAATTAGCTCACTGACTTTGAGGGCTGTATATTCTGATTATCCCTTACAGTGTGGAAAATAAGTTGTCTTTAATGAAACATAAAATAATTCAACAAAAGCCTTCTTAGTTAACACCAAACCCATGGTAACACATTGGACAGAGTTCGCTTTAACTTGCTGAGATAAATTAAATCAAGTACATTTTAAAATAACTAAAATGGGTCTCTCTCTCTTTTTTAAAATAATACCATTCCCTAAACCCAAAGGCATAATTCTGCTTGAGAGCTGTTTTAAAATATGACCTATTTCTTTCAAGTTTCTCATTTTATTATTTATCCTCTTGGAGCTCCCAACTTTCAAATGAAAGTGAATGTATTTCTTTTAAATAAGAGGAGGTCTGTGCAGTGCACACGTCTAGATTCTGATGGTGCCAAGAGAATTTTTTTTTTCAAAGCAACAGTTCATGTTCAGCCAGCGCCAAAACGGAACTTAAGGCTCAAAGGGTTTGACTAAATTTAGAAACCACGATGTTCAAGTGGTTCTAAATTTGACAAAGCAAACTAGAAGCTAACCAAAATTGTACATAAAATGATCTTTTTTATTATGACAACGGATTGGACAAGATGTTATTATCCTAAATTTAGAAAAATCAGACCGATAACTAAAGATGAGCAAATTAAGGCTGAAAATGAAACAAATGTATTCTTATTCCAGAATAAGGAATTATGATATCTTCATGAATATTTTGAATGACTTTTCTGATGTTATGAAGTTGAAAACATCAAAAGTACTAATCGCATTAAAAAGAAAAAGAGAAAACGGTTCCTATCAAATGTGTGGTCTCTATGGCAAAGCTTCCAATCTGAGTTTCAGTATTGTCAAGAGCAGGTGGTGTTTGGCATAGTTCATGAAATGAATTTGAGTTGTCCACCTGGTTTTTCATCCCAAGCCTATATATTTCATATGTAACATTACACAGTGATATGTTAAATAAAATTGACTTAGTCCTTTTTCTGTGCCTGATTATTTTAATTCTGTGTGACATTTCTCATTCTTAAAGCATTGTGTTTTATTCCCAGAACACGCCTTTGCTTTATTCATGAGGCTACCATCAGGTACACGGATAAAAACCTGCTGAATTGCTTTTCCAGGGCAGAAATTTTAGGTTGAATCAGGAAAGGCAAGATTAACTGCTAACATACTACAGTTATACTTTGAAATTATAGTGAAATTATTATTTTAAGAAATAGTGAAACAAACGCATATGATGAAATTTTCTATTTTTTTGTGAAATAAAATATAGAATACAGTACATATTAAGTTTTAGCAATAGTGCTTTAAAAATAATAGTAGCACAGTATTTTTACTAATGTCAAAGTTATCACTGGAAGTTAACTTCGAGTCAAGTTAAAGGTGAAAATCATGCATTTTCTGAGAGAAAGAAAATTTCCATTTTTAAAAATCACTTTATAGTCCAAATCAAATTTTAAGAGAACTATTCCAGTTTCTCTGGGTGTTCCCCAGCCCTTCCACTGGCTTTTCATGCAACTGCCTAGATTTCCTAAGATTCTCTATTAAAGTAAGAGAATTCTCATTTCAGAATTCCTGTGAGCGGGTACACATAAACAGAAAGCAATAAAAGCTAAATTTTAAAATGATGAAACTTTTCCCATTAGATTACTTCTGATCAATACAATGTCTGATTTTCATAAGACCTCAACTAAAATTCAAATTCAGATGTCAAAAAGGTTTAAATAATCCTCCCTCCAGCCTCTGTAAGTATATATTAGATGTGGAAACCAATAAAGTTTTAGACGAGGAAGATTATTCCATGTAATGGGAAAGCTGAAACCCTAATACTTCTATTGCGTATCTGCCTTACTTCCGAAAATAATTTCTTGCCATGTTCCCTGAACATGAATGCATCAGTAAATTACTTTGGATCATGGATTTGTACTGCAAACAGTACCAGGACTCTGGGTTTTCTGTTGGTTATTTATCTCAAAATTTGTCACACAGTATTTGAACAAGGCACCAAGAGACTAAATTAAATCATACTGAGTAATTGAAGGTAATTGCAGGTCATTCTATACCGTCTACAGGTAAATAAAAAACATTTTATTTGGAGATTAACAGAAGTATGTTGATAGTTCTCTTCTCAGAAACATATATTTTTATTGTAAGGGCTTAAAATATGCAGATAAGCAATATATGACAATATGTCCAAAAATAACTAACGTTAATATGATCTGGGGGTGTAATAATTTTATATATATTTATCATTTGATTTATATTTATCTAACAAATCAGTTAGGATCCAATCAAGACAGGAAAACCACAGGGTAATTTGAAGAAAGAAGTTTATGAGATTTTTTTTTTCAACTATCACAGAGGTTTGGAGTAATGGGGAAGTTGCAACTGGCAGTAAAATAATTTTAAGACATATAGGAATAACAGATATATGGACTAGCTGCTATCCCTGGAGTTGAGCTAGAGATGGGCCAAGGAGCCAAGTGAGCACGCTGTGTCCACAGGCACTCCGCTATTGCCCAAGGGAGGGAGCAGCAGGGACGTGGCTCATTTCCATGAACTGCAGGAGCCATGTTCAAGAGAAGCCACAGGCTCCCAAGAGTGAGGCTGGATGAGTGACTGAGTAAATGAATGAGTCTCATCTTACTTACCTGACATTTTTTATCAACCTTTAATTGATGATTTTCCTTTCCTCTTAGTGTTGTCTTCCAGGTCTTCTTCCCAATCTATACTCTCTCTGGGAATCTCTCTACATCCACAGCCATTGAATCTTAAAAATAATACGGGAAACAATTGAATGAAATTTCCAAGAACTTAAGGATATAAATCGCTTTTTCCCCTAACATTAGAACAGTACCTACCATAGTGACAATACCCAATAATATTTGCTAAATAAATAAAGAAAAATGGCACTGAAAAATCAGCATAATAAATGAGTACAAACATTTAAAAGTATATCATTCTGAAATTATAGGACAATCCATATAAATATTTGATGCTGAAAACTTCTACAAAGATAAAGAGGATCACATATGGGAGTTATAACATAATGTTTAGACTTCTGAAAGAAGACTAACTCCAACCTAGAATTCTATGCTCCATTTAAAAAATTAATCAGAAGAAAAAGATTAAGTAAAGCAACTTACAGACATGTTAGATCTAAAAATATGTATTTGTGATTCACCCTTCTGTGGGAAGATATACATAACCAAAATAATGGAATGAATAAACAAGACATAGGTTTAATGAAAAATAATTACAACACAGGAGAGGTTGAAAAGAATTCAAAGAATTCCTGGAATAATGATGAAGGGAAATCCGAATACGTCAGCCATTCTGCAAGTCTAGAAAGCCCAAGGCTTTTGAGAGCATGAAGACAAAAGCATGAATATCTCCAGGAAACACAAAAGGAACCAATAAATTCATGACATGTTACCCAGTGAGACTGACCATAAGCAAACATAAACAAAACAATTTTTATAGGTGTTTTAGTGTTTGGAATGTAGCAATCTATGAAAAAGAAAAGACAAAGGGTTATTTAGGTAAGGGTACAAATCTTAGAAAATGACTTGGTTCATAAGTGAATATAACACAACTTTTGCAAAGTTGAGTAGTGAACACTGAAGTGGTAATTTAAATACAAATTCTGTTATAATTTTATTGAGAGGAGGGAGAGAGGAGTGGAGGGCATTTGGTATCATGGTGCAAAAGTGCTAATTTTAATGTTATATAATAAGAAGTCATTGATAGCAGTAATACATACTATTTAGTAATAAGAAGGCTGAAGAAAGGCAAAGGAATCTTTTTCTATTTTATTTTGGTAGATATTTTTATTTCTATTATCTTCCTCCTTTCAAAAAAATTATATCAGAATTTGTATTTACATTACACTTCAGTGTCCCCTCTCCCTCTTTTGTCCCTAGGGGCCAGAGTTTTTGTTGAGTTATTGATTTTTAAAGAACTAATACATATTAGCTTTGGGGAGTTTTTTTGTTGTTGTTTTTGGGTTATTTTATTGAAAAAAAAATGGGGTTGAGGAGCAGAGGATTTTCTATCTGAGAAGATAACATAAACAAATACAAAAAAAAAGTTGAAGTCCACAATTACTGGTTTCTAGGACTCTTCTGTCACTAACTGAACTATCGCAATATGGGTTCCTGCTGATTTTTCTGTCACCAATCTCTCCCTTTAATCCTATCTTTCACAGAGTTTCCAAAATTATCTCCTAATCACAGATCTGCTCATTTACTTCCTTGTTCAAAAGCCCAAAACAGCTACTGACTGACCACGTTAAACTCCTCCGTGTGACATTTAAGGCTCTATCTAGTCTAACTCCAATCTAACTAGATTTATTTCTTTATTAATCAATGTTATAAAGCTACATCCTAGCCATAAAAGGTTATTTTCTTATCTCTCAATAAGACAATCCTTTGACATTTCCATCCACTTCTCTTTTGTTAATTTCAGTAGGTTTTGGGGGCACAGGTGGTGTTTGGTTACATAAATAAGTTCTTTAGTGATGGTTTCTGAAATTTTGGTGCACCCGTCACCCAAGCAGTGTACACTCTACCCAATATGTAGTCTTTTATCCCTCAACTGTCCCCATCCTTTCCCCTACAAGTCCCCAAAATCCATTTCTTGGCCCAGAGTTCCTATCTTTCGCTCTTCCCTCTTTCACCTACCTTGTTTCCTATTTTTTTCATACACAAGACGGAAAGGCCCAGGAAAACTTCTCCAGTCACCTGAATTGACATATTATCATTTTTCCTCCTGTGTTCCCACTGTGCATTATGTTTTTATTATAACACTAGCAACATTTTGTTTCGGGTCACAGTATGTACCTTACACCTATGTGATCCACATGACAAAATTCCCTCTTTCCTTGAGGGGAGAATCTCTGTGTCTTACTCAGAGGCGTGCTTCTGTGAATGTTTATCACAATGCATACAAAGAGTAAGTATGCAAAAATTGCTTGTTAAATTTTAAGCAAATATTTTAAAATTGAATAAATATGATTGCATATTACTGCTAATATGTATAATGAGTCTATCAAAGGTGTGGCCAAAATGTTCTAAATATAAAATATTTTCATGCTTTGCCATTTATAAGGAGAAATTCAAGACTCAGCAACCGATTTTTAAAGGCTTCCAATGACTCATAAAATTATTCCAAAAGTTCCAGAAAACTTACGTTTGAAATAATTTATTCAAAAACTATTAGGAAAGCCCTAACTGGTATTTCCCAGTTACGTTGAAATTACATACAATAAGAAAATCCACAGTCTCATAGGTGTTATTAACAGTGGCATTTTTATTAGCAAGATAATCTATTCAATTCTATGGAAGATACAAAACTGAGGAAGTCTTAATAATTGTAAGCTAGGGACCTACAGATTTTAATGCTTGACTTTTCTCCCATGAATGCTCATTCAGTCATTCTTTCTTTATTTATTTTCTCTCCAGTTTTTTAAAAATGTCTTTATAGTTCAGGAGAGATATCAATCTACAAAGAAGGAAACTTGACTAGGTTTTTTTCCCCCATCTACTCATTCTCTTTGTCCTCTGACAATTTATGAGTTGGTCAAATACATCATCTTTCAGATCTGAGCATGAGTACTTTCTTGCAATAGTCCAATTAGCCTTGTAAGGCTAAACATGTCAATAAGAGGAAGCCAAGTGTATTTTGCAGCAGGGTTTTCAAGCATCTCTCCACAGCAACTGTGTCAAGTATACTCATAGCAGCTGTGAACAGTGCATGTGGTGCTGTTTCCTAAGGCTCTATCTGCAAATCAAAAATACTTATTATTAGAGACATAACAATTTTTACTCCACTTATTTTAATATCTTTTACAAACTCAGTGAAACAACTCCAGTGGTGACAGGTCAATGTTGAAAGAAGAAATTAAGTGTGCAATGAGTATTGCTCTTAAAACTTAAAAACTCCCAAATTATATGTAACTCAACATTTCTTGAAGGACTTTTACCACCCAATAAGTATGAATAAATTGGGGCAACACTTTCATAAATGCCAGGTTATGAAACTATCTGGGATTTAAAAAATATTTGAATTCCAAAAATTAAAAAGTGAATTACAAATAATATCAAGATAAATTATTTATCAATAGTCATTTTAAATGTCTGCAATCATTTTCCTATTTTATAAACATCTACACTGCATACCATCTGCTGATGCTTATTTTAATTCATAAAAAGACTATGTTTAAATCAAAATGTAAGTGACAGAATCAGAACAAAAGGGAAAGGGCAGGAGAATAAAGTGAATAAATTCCAAATATGACTTCTAAAGGCAGACAATATAAAAGCTATAATCTTAGTTTAAGCCTTACACTCCTTAAACACAGTAATTACAAGACATCTGCTGGGAACACAGCTTTGCTATTGGATAACCTTAATTGCCCTGTAATATTTCCTGACACTCCCCAAAATATGCCCCATTGCTAATAATTCATTCACATTTCAGCACCATTATTAGCTACTAATTCAAACAATCAAGACAAAGACAATAAATGGATGACCTTGAACAATTACCCACTCAGTGAACAGAATTTATTTTGTGCTTTTCAAAGATGTGAATGCTTTCCTGCGACTGTGAATAGCACTCCAAAATCAGGCAAATGCAGACAAGAGAAAAAAAATCATGGCATAAATGCAATGTTCCTTCTCTGATATTCTTAGAGGAATAGTGTTAAAACTTACCCACATATTATGTTTTCTCTAAGAAAAATAAAAGGAAGTATGAAGTTCTAGCAAGAAAAAAAATTCTCCTTATAATAAATAGAGGTAATTTAGTCCTGAATAGTCAAGTATACATTCAGTTATTTCCTTTTTGTTTCAACCTGTGAGAACATTTAAGAATCACATAAATTCAGAGCCAGGAAAAACATTCACTACTCACAGCAAAATGGTGGGAGTTTAATGGACAGCTCCTCAGGGGGCTCCTCTTGCAAAATATTTTAAACACAGTCTGCCAAGTTAACACTCCCTCCCCCTCACCACCTCCTTGTTTCTCAAGAAATTTGAATTTTTAAAGAAATGTTGTACTCTTGGCCTTTTCTAATATGGAATGTATTAAGAGAAAACCCATAAATAAATGCTTACATATGCTTGTGAGAAATAAAACAGACACCTCAAATTGATCTATTTGCCAACAGAGGGGAGGGGGAACAGGCACAACTGAAAACTAAGGCCAAGGAAGTAACAAACGATATGGGGAATCTATGCTATCACTATGTTTCTTGGCTGTGTTGTGGGGCATAATCTGGTTTGGTGTGATCCAGTTATAAATGCAGGAAGAAATGATGTAGAAAAATGGGTTAAGCAGAGGCATTTCAGTAGGGAAAGAGTTTTAGCATTTTTTTCATGGTCTGAAAAATCCCAGCAAAAATATTGAATTTTTAAATACGCAATCAAACAAAGAAAAAGCAGGTTTTGCATTCTCTTGACAATATATGATCCTATAAAACAATTGTCATAACATCTAGGAATGAGTACAATATATATGTATAAATATATACATCTCTGTCAAACAGCTTTTGTATATGAAAGCCTCTAATTCCTTCTGTGCCTTTTCCTCCTCCTCTTTTTCTTTGTCCTTTTATTTTAAAATTTTACTTTTATGGATTTCATTACACTTAAAATGTAAAATACAATTTTTCCCAATGTTTAGAGAGAAGGTCTTAGAAGACAATTATTTCTAATTATGTCACATTCCCCCTGCACCCCAGTGAACGTTTGCCAAGCATTTGAAAAGTTCTATGACACTTTTTCACATAGGAAAAAAACAAAAGTATTACTTATGTAAGCATTTTTTATAAATTTAGTTCAGATTTTTTATTTTAATTATTTCTACTTAATTACAAATAAAATAGAATTTTCCCATACAAACCTTACCACATTCATTTGTTTTGGAAACTTTCTGTGTTCAAGAATTTTTTATTACAACATTAGAGACATTTATGTTAGACCATATATTATGTACTACAGAAGAAACATTATTTGATTATATAAAAGCAAAAACAAACTCAACCAAAATGATTAAGAGACAGGTTAAGAAGCTGAGGGTGAGAGGTTGAGGAAGAACCTGAAACATTTATTCCTCAAACTTGATCAGAGGTGTACAAAATACTCAGCAAAAACATCAGCCAGAAGAAAGCCAAAGATGATAACATATCACTGGGAGATTCATCTCAGTCCAAAGGTGGTTCTAGGACCACTAATTATGCAAAGCACAGAGTGGGAAAATAATGATCCATTATCTACATGTTGGGCCATATACTAGAGGGTTTTCATAAAATAGATTTCCCTTTGAAGACATTACAGTTAGAATGACAAAATTAATACCCAGTATAATGCAAGTTTTCTTTACAAACCTCAAGGTAGGTGTTAATAGGGTCACTGTCGAACGTGTATACATGCATGTGCATTTACAAAAAGAATTTCAGCTTTCTTCCCTCAAGGTTTCAACTTGCTATTTCTGGAAAACCCAGAGGAGAGTCTTCTGTGTACTTCACACTAATATATTTTCATTCCTTCCCTTCTTCCTCCACATTTCCCTTTTGGTACTTAAAGTCCCTGGAAGGTGCAATCTTCCTCTCATCAACAGCCTCTGCTGTCAGTGAGAAAAGCCAATGTCCACACCAGGCATGATCACCCTCTGCTCCCTGACTACCCAGCCTTGAGATTCCCAAGAGTTTCTGGGCCTTCCTATCGCCCTCCCCACTTTAGAGTGATGAGTAAATTCTTCTGTCCTCCAACTCATGCTACATACTGCCCCACACAAAACTGAGTGAGCCCTGTGTTTTTACAAAGCGCCTCCTGGAACTGTTGTCTTCCTTTAGGGTCTGGACGTTGAGTTCATTCCAGAAACTAGGCCACAGGCTATTTTTTCCATGTTTTTTTCTCTCGCTGTGGCTCCATGCAAACATTTTCACTTCATGCAAATGTCCTCATGTAAATAACATTGCATGCTTATTGTTTTGAGCTTCTTTACCTATGGTTTCCCATTTGATCCACAAAAGAAGGTGATGAGGCAGTTGCTCCCGTCATCCCCAATTTGCAGATGTAAACTGTAGTTTATCAAATTTGAATGACTTGACCAAAACCACTAGGTAGTAAGTAGTTGTGTATGGCCTCAAATCATGCAAATTCCATATGCTAGTCCTAGAGTCATCTGGATTCCTAAAATAGTCACAATTTGGGGTATGTTGGAATGCCTGCTACACATTTGAAATTATGGAAAGTAGCGTAAGGATTGTGCTGATGATAAGTGGCCACATGAGAAGTGTCAATGCAAGGAAAAGGCAGCTCCAGAAAAGGCTCATGAGTCCTGAATTTATTAAATCCTTGCTACCTGTTTTCCTTGAAATTACTAAACTTTTCAGCATGCCTCAGGTCAAATGAACACCTCCACACTGCTGAGTACAATCTGTGAGGCTCTTATTGTAATCCCTTCACTAAAGAAGCAAATTTGGGCACCATTAACCTAATCTAAGAATTATATTCATGTAACTTGCCCATGCCCATATAGAAGTTAAGTGGTGGCCGGGCACAGTGGCTCAAGCCTATAATCCCAGCACTTTGGGAGGCGGAGGTGGGCAGATCATGAGGTGAAGAGACTGAGACCATCCTGGCCAACATGGTGAAACCCCGTCTCTACTAAAAATACAAAAAAAAATTAGCTGGGCATGGTGGCATGCACCTGTAGTCCCAGCTACCCAGGAGGCTGAGGCAGGAGAATTGCTTGAACCCAGGAGGCGGAGGTTGCGGTGAGCCAAGATCGCGCCACTGCACTCCAGCCTGGTACCTGGTGACATAGCGAGACTCTGTCTCAAAAAAAAAAAAAAAAAAAAAAAAGTTAAGTGGCAAAGCTGAGTTTCAAACCCAGGCAGTGGGACTTTCTCAAAAGGAGTACCCAAGCAGCTAACTTCGTGACATTGCACAGCAATTTATTAAGAAAAAGAGACATAAGCCTAATTGACTGTGTGTGGTATATAATTTTCAATATATTGTTTCTCAAAAGAGCAACATCCTGATATCTCTACAATAAGCTTCAGATTATTTCAAAACAAGGGCCATGGTCAGAATAATTTAGTAGAGAAACTTGATTCTTCTATAAGAAGACATGTTGGGAATATTAAATGCTTAGCATACAAATATTATTTAAAGTAGGCAAATGTATATCTTAAAGTGACCTTTAAATGGATATTAATATTTTTCTCCAGCACTTCTTTTGGGAAAGCCTCACTGCCTGGGTTTGAAACTCAGCTCTGCCACCTAACATCTATATGGCCATGAGCAAGTTACTTAACGCTTCCTTCTCTGTAAAATGGGTTATATAATGTTACCTTCCTCATATACTTGGTAGAAAACTTGAACAAGTTCACATGTGTAAAGTATTTAGAGCAATATCTAGGCCATGACAAAGTCTCTTTAAGTTGATTTTTTTAAATTAATGTAAGAAAAATGACCTGAGGCTGCTCAGTTGATTCAGACCAGCAGGTGTCCCTGATTTTTCTGGAGTCTAATCCAGTTCTGCCCTCAATAAGTGTCTAGAGTGAAACTTCTGGCATAAGGTATACAGAATAAGGAGTAGGAATGAATTTCAGAGCACAACTGTAATGTATTATATCTTTGGAACTCACTAAATCTCAAACCTTACAAAATTCTCGATGTTTGATTTCCATTTAATTTTGGCGAAATGTGGGTTTCCCCATGCAAAGAAAAAGGTCCAGGATAGATAACTGGCTATCAAATATCCATCTCTTGCTAAATAGCATTTTGATGAGAGAAAGGTAAATTAATCAGACTCATGATGATTAAATCTCTTTAAAAATACACATAAAGAGAAAAGTGAACGAGGGCTTTGCAGAAATCCATTTCAGCAAAATCCTAAAATCACTCCCTAAGCTCATGAAATGTCTTGGACTTGTTTAAAATGAATGCATTGTTGAGCTACACAATTCTTTTTCACTTTAGAGACACTCAAATACATTCATAGATAAATTGCTTTTTCTATAATTTCATTAAAAGACGAAACCCTGTAATCCCAGCACTTTGGGAGGCCAAGGCAGGCGGAGCACGAGGTCAAGAGATCGAGACCATCCTGGCCAACATGGTGAAACCCCTTCTCTACTAAAAATACAAAAATTAGGTGGTGCCCGCCTGTACTCTCAGCTACTTGGGAGGCTGAGGCAGGAGAATCGCTTGAACCCGGGAGGCGGAGGTTGCAGTCAGCAAAGATGACGCCACTGCACTCCAGCCTGGTGCCTGGTGACGGAGCCAGACTCTGTCTCAAAAAAAAAAAAAGACGAAACCCTAAGTGAGTTTCTTTTTTATTTGTATAACAAAAAATATTAATATCCACTTAAAGGTCAATTTTAGATATGCATTTGTCTACTTTAAATATTCATATGCCAAGCATTTAATATTCCGTACATAATTCCTTATAGAAGAATCAAAGAAGTTTTTCTACTACATTATTCTGATCATGGCCCTTGTCTGGAAATAATCTGAAGTTTATTCTATAGATTTTAGGATCTTACTATTTTGAAAAATAACACATTGGAAAATTATATACCACAGTCCATGAGGTTTATTTGTTTTTCTTAAAAAATTGTTATGCCATGTTATGAAATTACCTGCGTGGGTATAAAGACAAGGGGCATCTCTCTTCTAGGATGAATAAAATCTCTGGAAAGATAATGAATTGTCCTTTTTATTTGTTTTCTTCTTCGTCATCTTTAATTTTTTAAATAACTATTTGTTTAAACTGAAATTGTGTAGATTAAATTATTTTTGCTTACTTGCAGTTTTGACATTTTCTTTTCAGAATACCCCAAAGTTTTCAGCTAAAGTTTAGGTTCTAGTTTTAACTGCATACTTTTGTTTTTATCATATTTCATTTCAGATACTGGGCCAAGCTCAAATTAGATTCATGTTTTCTGTGCTTTTTTGAAAAAAGTATTCCGCAATCTCTATACAGCTATGGATTATGTATGTTCAGAAAGATATGGTGAGACTAAAAAGACCGGCTGTACAATATGAACCTCATAATTTATCCTACAAAATTCTCTGTAAATTGTTGCCATTTTTAAAAAGTAAAGTAAAAATAAAATGCATCAAGCCTAGCATGAGGATAAATGAATTTATTTAAATAACAAGGACTTTAAAGAAAACATGACTTCAGGCAAAATTACCATTTTTCATGGCGGATCTCATTATTGCTGCATATTCAGCGTGTTTGACCAACCTTCAGTGGCACAAAATGCAAAGAAAGGCTTGTGCAATCACTTTATGAAATATTTATTTAGGAAATGAAAGCCCAGTTCCATTTATTAATTGTATTTTTTTAAGTAAATCATTTGGAAATATCCAAATGTTATTATTTCATCCAACAAGTAGTGCTGTTCTTTGATCTCACATCTTAAACTCTGCCTACATGAAATACAGAATGGTTGGGATACTACCGTCTCACAAGGCTCATGCTCAAAAGTATGTTTGCATGGATCTTAGAGACATCAGATTCCTATTTCTCACTTTGGAACCTGATGTTGCCAGATATCAATGAGTAAGCTTAGGCAATACCACACACGGGAGCTTGTCAACACTCCAGAGAACTGTAGAACAATCAAATGGGTCACTCGGAAAAACAACTAATAGAAGGAAGCTGTGACGTCAGAAAGGCAAGATCTAGGTTCCAATTCCAGCTCTACCACTCATTGCTCTTACCCATGTTACAGAGTATTAAGAATTATTGTCATTTTAGGTCTGGGTACTACAGTAAAACTTTATTAAAGGCTGATCAAAGAGTAAATCTATGTCTATGTGTGAGAAGGTAAGGTCATGTGAGGCCACCTGGATCTGATGACAGGGCTTAGGAGGAGCACTCTGGTCTGGATGCCATGCAGAAGATAAGAAGTGAAAGCACTGATCCTGACCAAATGATGGAGTTCAGAGAATGAGGTAAATAGTAGCTAATGACGGTGTAGTGAAAGCTTGTTTTGAAATAGAAACCTATCAAGTTTTGACAAAGTCTACAAAGAAGACAGATGGATACGAACATCTTTGCAAAGAAAGCATCTAGAAGATAGCAATAAGTGGTTCTAGTTTCTAAAATAATGTAAGAATTCTCACCTAATTAAATTGAATGTTGGCAGGGATAAATCTTATAAGCTATTATTGATACATAAATTTAAAAGTAGATTATAGAACAAATTTTATTCCTGTGCATTAGGAAAAAGCATGCTCACTTCATGGTGCCCAAATTTGCAAATAAATGTATATAACATATACATTATATATGTATGTTTTCTACATATATATATTATACATGATCATTATATTTATGTTTTATACATGTTTGAAACATGTATATGTTTATTTGCAATAAATATACATTATACATTATATTTGTATGTTATATATGTATACACATATATGTATATACATATATACATTATATATGTACGTTATATATGTTTATTTGCAAATTTATATATAGTGTGTTCATGTGGTTTTATTTTATTTTTCTAAAGTTACTTATTATTGTTTTAGAGTTGCATATACTTGTGTCTGTGTTTACTGTAATACATATCTATTCAGTTGATACTATGCTGGGCACTGAGTTAAATATTAGGAATCCCAAAATTGTGTCTGCTCTTTAGGGGCTCTCAAAATGTTTAGTAAAGACATCATCATCATACACAAACTTACACTATCATGCACCAGGTTTTCTAATAGATTTATGTACAATGTACTATGGCAACACAAATGGGGAAATAATTCTGGTTGAGAAAGAGGAGGACCCATTTTTAAAGATACATGGAGAAGATCTGTGATTGGGGCATTGAGGAATAGAGAATATTCTATGCATTCTAAAATTTTTAAAATACTGTTAAAAAGACTTTAGCAATTATTTAGTTCAGTTGCTTAATTTTAAACATGACTGAAATGAGAGTTGGAGCTGTTAAGTAAGGTGTTAAATAAAAGGCAAAGAGAAATAAAATACAAGGATTTCCTTGGTTTTCAGGTCACTGGACTTTCTATTTCGCATAGGGACTCTATCCCTGATCAGTGGCCCTGTCTTCACAAATCCTACCCGTAAGTCCAGTTGAGATCAGTTAATGTAAGTACAATTTAAGCCAATTAATACATGTCCATTATTGAATAGGAAAACACTTAAACTCAAATCACAATTTAAAGAAGACAGTAAGTCACACAAAAACCTAGAAGTAATATTTTTAGTTGTTGTTTCAAAATGTTCCCATTTATTCACTTTACTCGCTAGGAAAGACAATGTTTGTCTCTATACCATTTAATTTGGCGTAGAAGAAGTATAATACAATTTCTTTTATATTAAAATGCCAGAAATCCTTAAATGACAAGTGTTATTTATTATTTAGACCACCCCTTGAAACCTATAACCATCTGAAAACTACTTGCTAAGATCTGGCAACTTTGAATTGGGCCTTTTGCCATTTTGACAGATGGTCAGAAATGTAACAGGCCAAAATACCATATATGTGCACTGATTGTGAAAGTTTTGGGTGTGATTCTCAGCTTAATCACCCACATGGCTTTCAATGCTGATTTACATGACCATGATTAAAGAGAAGAGAATGGAAAAAAAAAAAAAAACCAGCTCTTCATTTGGTAGCTACATATAGATGCTCAAGTTCTTCTGCTGTCTTGTAGTTCTCTTAATAGATAGTCCGTATTCATTTTTAAAGCTACAGAAGAGTGCATTTTGAATATTTGTGGACTTCCGTATATTTCAAGCATATGCTTTTATTTGGATGTACCTTAATCCCAGAGCAGCCAGACAGCCAATTTGGCACTCAAGAATGGAATGTAGCCATATTATGCTCTCAGATGGTATGAGCAGAACATTTATTGATTTAGATTTAATATTTTTCTTATAAAAATATATTTTGTTGCAAGTTTAAATGTTGGTTACATGGTTACTCCTATTTGTACTTAAGGTTTTAACAGAATAACAAACAGTTCTTTATGTTATTTTGGTCACTTGAAATAACTAAATTAGTTTGGCCATATGGTGACCAAATGGCAATTATTAACTGCTCATTGATTAGGTATTACAATAACACAAATATAACCATATTTGGGTCAAATTAATTAAGTTACAGGAACTCTACCTCTGCATTATATCACCTATATGATCTTTTTTAAGAAGCCAGTGATTGAGCTCAATTAATTATTACTTTCAGTATAACTAAGATGAATACGGTTAGTTTGTTAACTCAATGCTGATATGGTTATTAGTATCAGTAGAAACCTTTTACCACATATTGATTATATATTGCATATTAATATAATTTTAATACATGCTAAAATGTATTCAGTATTTCTACCATGAAAATTGTCAACTTCTAGAAATTTTTTTGGTTTCCATTAAGTGTGATTCTTTTTTTTTCTTTTCAATGATTAAATAAAAAAAAGCATAACATTTCAACAATTATTCTAATATAGAGCAAAAACAAATACCTATTTTTGCCTTTAATTTTAGCACACTGATTATGATTCAATGTTAATGTTAACATTTGAAATATTAAAGGATCAGATGATAAATAAAGTGTATCTTACTTTATTTTTATTAAGTGAGAAATTATATAGTTTTATGGGGCATAGTACTACGGAATCCTATGAGATAATATGTGGTACACATTTAAATAAATGAAAATAATCATCAAATCTTTCTGTAAAATTACTACACACCAAATAAGATAACCATACTAACTGATCTTTCCCTTTGGGGAAATGAAATAGAAAAGACGATTGGCCTTGCTATTTTCTTGTCTTCATCCAAATGTCAGGAGTATAATAATCTCCCAACTCCTCCATTCTTTCTCCAATTTGAAAAATCGTATGTGGGGGAAGATCTGACACATCATGTGAAATATAAGTTATATTTACTAATTTTTCTTCCCACCCACTTGTCCTTCATAATGAGACATTACTTGGTTATTTGAGGATAGCGGTAATTGAAATGCAAATAGAGATCCTCTTTTGCACTTGAACTCACAATGATGCACCTCAGAGCTCTTCATAAATAAGTCACAATGTAAATTCTTTAGAACTAAACAAAAGCACAGACAATCTAGATTTTTTCACACCATTCAAGTTTTTACAAGTCCATAGAAGTTCGATCTCCCACTAGTTGGATGGGATGCAGAATTAGAGAAAGGTAGTTTAATTTTTTCAGTCTTGTCATCTTTGGCTCAGTAATGGCTAAACTGGAAAGAAAAATGGAAGGGAGCAATTCTTAAGTTTATTTTTCTAGAAGATTTTTTTTTTCTTAATCCCTACGTATACTGTCTATAATAGCACAGCGCATCCTATCAGAAGAGTTTCAAAGATTAACTAGGTTATTTTGAGAGGAAGTAAATGCTTTCTCACTATATATACACCATATATGCATACACACACACACATATATGAAATGTTTATAACATTAACCTATATGTTAATGTTAATTGTATATAATGTTAATTTATAAGTATATATTCTTCATAGTTTGGTAGTACTGCTTTGGCATAAAATAGCATAAAATATGTAGACGTATTGATGAAGTTTTAAATCTGATCAAGGAAACTTAGATGACTTTTCCTAATAAATGTTGGGGCAGAGTTAATGATATATCCTTGTGTGGAAGTCAATGCATTTAAATAAAATCATAGAAACAAAGAAGGAACTATCATAGTAGATTATTATAATACTGTACATTATTTTATGAAGTTTTCAAGCAGATAAACATCACCTAGTTTCTTAACAGACAAAAGAAGAATGTTCAAACCTTACATTAGATACTGAGTGTAACAGAAAAGAGAGGAATTTTTAATATGAAAATCTTCTATTTATTTCCAGACGATCTCTTGTGGGCTAAAATGCATTCTTTATCTTACAGAGAAAAATAATAAAGTTCAGGATTTTCAAGGGCCATGGCTTATAACAGCCCAACGAATACAGCTATAAAACCTACATACAGAATTAGCGTCTATGTGATGTCACATCAGACTACAAGAAGAAAATGAGTGTTAAACATTGTTCTTTAAAAAAGTCATCCTATTATAATTTATGATTCTCACATCCATTAATATTACAGAAATATCACTCTTAATAATTTTATGTTTTAATCACAAAAATGTTAAGCTTAGAATAAGATTCTTTTCTAACTGGTGAATTGTTTTTTCTCTATTTCCCCATGCTAGGGAAAACCTTAGATTGCTGATGTTAATACATAAGATAGGATTGATTATTACTGTGAATACCTAAAACAGCTGATCTTTGATTTACAATGCTTATGATATTTCTATAATTTAGTCCTAAGAGGAAAAAATACAGACACACACACACACAGACACGCACACAGAGGCTCTCTTGAGTTTTACCAATTCTTCTACTTGAATATAAGTAGAAAGACAACTGGAAGGGGACTGCAAAATATTAAAAGCAAAACCACCCCCTGTTCTCTGATATCATCCAAGGCATCTTTATTCCTTGGCTACTCACATTTTATAACTTAACAAGGCAGATCTTCCTTTGCTGTCTCAGTAAGAGAATAAGAAATGTACCAAGTTTTAAAATAATGAATAAATCTACAACTTTTTACAAAGAAAATACTAGTATGTTAATGTCTTACTGCATTTCCCTGAAATCAAGAGATGAGTCATTTTTCCTACAACAGTAGGTCTCATCTGATAATCAAAGTGACACAATGTATGGACCATTTCACTGAAGATTCATTCAGCATGTTCTTATTTATAACCCCGTTTCAGTGTATAATCTTGTGTCAGGTCATACAGTTCCCACATTGTACTATGGCTTACTATTACACATGTTGGTCTTTTGGTAATTGACATTTCATTAAGGTTGGCTGAGCTCACAAATGGGCATCAAACTTTAGAGGTCATGAATTTTGCTCTTTGAAAATACTCATTTGGGTTAGTTTGTATTTTCATCCATTTTTTACTTCCTTAGCTTGAGTTTCTCCTGAGCACCAATATTCCTTTTCTCTACCTTTTTAATATGCCACTTTGGATGAAGTATATTTGCTTATGTGAATTAGCTTTTCGACATCCTCAGTAATGAATTTTTTTGCATTGTTTGTGTTTTCTTCAATTCTTTGCCAAAATAAGACGCAATTTGTACGCTTGAGTTTACTAATTATTCACTACATTGCCAAATGGGTCTGTCATTCCAAATTTTATTATATATTTATGAAGTAACAAAGCTCTATATAGACAACTAAGGCACAATAGTGCAAAGAAATTATCAATTCAGTTGCTGATTTCCCTTTTATCCAAATTTGTTATGTATCAAGAAAATGTTTAAAAATAGTTACTTATTACTTTTAAATTGTTCCTTAAAAAGCCCACTTAGCACCATGGATGCAGGATGAATTTTATTTCTTCTTTCACACTTGTTACTGTGTCCTGTGTTACAAGTGTTTATGCTAGAGGCAAAATTTCTTCAAGGTAGCTTTAAAGAAGTAGTGATATTTTAAAAGTTTAGATTCAGTAAAAACCCTGATGTCCTTGGAAGTGTGTTGCTGTAAGAATTGGCAAACATAACTTACACATGTAATTCATTTTTAATAAATGCATTTTGAAAATAAATATGAGTTAATTAACTTTTTACTAGTCTACTGTGCTTCTCAGGCACTAGACATTTCTGCTTTAATGAGATCATTTGAATTGAACTCCAAACATTAAACTATGTTTGCTTCTTTTATTATTGCTATGCCATTCATTGGATGATGTGATGGTAAATAGACACTTTGTTTCAGAAGCTGGTATAACTTTTGTGTGAATTTATAGGATTAATAAATTGAGATGAGTCTTTAAATTTTTGCATGGCATTTCAGAGGTATTTCTATAGTTTTAAACTCTCTTCTAGAGACTTGGTTTCAAAATCATGTTGAGAATTAGCCAAGCTACTCTGTCACCTCCTGTTTCTCAGCTCTACATGTAATCACACACTTGACACACTTGGTCCATTCTCATTGTCCTTGAGGGACATGCATGCACCCATGTTAATTCTGATGGTTCAGCAGCTTCCATAAAAAACACACAGTAGAATACATGTGTAGGAACACATTTGGCATGAATATTTATGTACATATAAGGCATACGTTTGTAATTTAACCTTCATTAGCACAGTTTTCAAATGTGAAAAAAAATTCCTGTAAAATTGAATTTAAAGCAGACATGGTTTCACTTGTATTAATACTTCTTTTTCCATCAGTGAGAGGAAAAACCCACATATCAGAGAATTAAACTGTAGAAAGGATTCATATCAATACTGAATTTAATCTTCTCTCAAATGATGTAACGGGAGTGAAGAATATTCATAGAAGCAGAGGAAATAACATGACAGGTTATAAGGCACCTAAAGTGTTCAGTAGGCCTCCAAGAAACACTTTGCTTTACTCTTTCTTAGAAAGCAAAGGATGATATTTAAATTTTCTTGGTTTCAACATTTTTTTTCCATTTAAAAAAATGCCAGGCTGGGCGAGGTGGCTCACGCCTGTAATCCCAGCACTTTGGGAGGCCAAGGTGGGTGGATCACCTAAGGTCAGGAGTTCGAAACCACTCTGACCAATGAGGTGAAACCCCATCTCAAAAAAAAAAAATACCGTGCAATATCTATAACTGTAATTTCTTGAGCACCCATCATGTAACGTTTGGTGATCCACTATGCAAGGGAAGCTTTGTTATCCCTATTTTACAGATGAGAAAATGTCAACGTTGGAATTTTTTTCATGATTTGGACATGTAATATATTAAACAAAACACATATTTAGGAACCAAAGCCAGCTTAACTGGCTTTAGAGCAATGTTTGATTCTTTTCTTCTTAATGGCTGCTTAATAACTGTTTTGTTTAAACTTGTTTGGCCAACCTCATCCATGGTGATTTTCCAAATCACCTATGTTTTTGTTATTGTTTAGAATCTCTCAAGTCATTCATTTATTCATTGGACATATAATGATTGATCACCTGGTGTATGCCAGCCACTGTGCTGGACCTGCTCTTCTGGCCTGAAAAATATCTTCCATATTTAAATATTTCATATTTACAAATACCAATGATGATATGGTTTACCTGTGTCCCCACCCAAATCACATCTTGAATTGTAGTTTCCACAATCCCTACATGTTGTGTTGTGGAAGGGACCTGGTGGGAGGTAATTGAATCATGGGGGGCAGTTTCTCCCATGCTGCTGTTCTCATAATAGTGAGTGAGTTCTCACAAAGTCGGTTTTATACAGGGCTTTTCCCCCTTTTGCTTGGCGCTCCTCCTTGCTGCTGCCATGTGGAGAAGGCCATGTTTTCTTCCTCTTCTGCCATCATGGTAAGTTTCCTGAGGCCTCCCCGGCCATGTTGAACTGTGAGTCAATTAAACTTCTTCCCTCTATAAATTACCCAGTCTCAGGTGTGTTTTTATTAACAATGTTAGAATGGACTAACACAAGAGAATACTAAACTTAACTTTTGAGGGCCACAAACTCCTGTTCTTTCATTATTTTTTGTTATATAGCAATAAAAATATAATAGATAAGCTAAGAACTCTCTGAATATTTACTACAAAATCTGAAAAGAGTACATTTTGCATTTCTAGGTTGTTCAGTTGTTATGCCATAAATCAAATTACATCAAATACTTAAGCCATAAAAAGGGATACATTTATGTCTTTAAGAAGGTATATTGTTTCTTCTAATAGAATGATTCTGACAATTTCATTATGAGTGTAGTTACGTAAGTGAATCTTCTTTTCCTTTTTCTATTAATAAAGTGCTTTTAGAAATAAATTACTTCAATTTGTGTATAATGGATAGGGACATTAAACACAAGAGTGTGAACTGTTAATAATGACTGCAAGTCACTTATTTTTGCCTAGGAATTATCTCATAAATTCTGAAATTGGGAACTGATTACTAAATTTGTCGGTATTTCTCAATGTAAACCAATAATCAATCGATGTATTATACTAAATTAAATAATGAAAAATTCACGATTTGAAGGCTCCCCAACAATTTTATAGCATTTAATTCCAACTGATACTCTGCTTATCCCCAGAATTAAATCAGACTATGGGTCTTGTTTTAATAAAGGAAGCAAAAATGTCTCTAAGTATTTTTGTGCAGACAGGGATTTAGGAAACGGCTGGTTTTTATAAAAGTTCTTACAAAACTACAGCAAATATGGTAACAGTGAGCTCTATGATGGCCTTTCTAGAATGATTGACAGAACACTGTGGTACTCATTTGCCAGGTGAACTACTACTTTCTAACGCAGAGAGGAAGATTCAGAATCAGGAGTTTAAACTGTAACTGTTGAACACAAGAATACGTTAACTTGGCTGTGGTGCAGGGATCAGGAAGCCTGAATCAGGCTCCCTACCTGAGAGAAGCTTCTACCCTGGAAACAGAGTCTGGTCACAGTTAAAATGCCATTAACATCCAAGACAGTAGAGACTGGACTCTGGTCTGCCAGGACTTGTGACCACCCTCAGGGTCTCTCAACTTCCACGAGGCTGACTCTGGCATCTCCATGACTTGATAACAGAGAATAGCCATTAATGGTAAGTTGTTTTCAGCCTTTTGGAACATCTAATTGAAGAAACTAAATTTACATTGCTAATCACGATTACAAGGGAAACTGAAAAGTGTGGTTTTTAACTTTCCATAGTCTGCAGAAGGGACAGGTATACAGAAAGGTAGAGTACTAATGAATCACAGCTAGCAGAGTTTCTGTAGTGAATAAAATCATTTTTCAACAACAGTAATTAGAATAGAGTAAGGGAGAAATAGTGTTACAAAGTATCAGGAAACTTAGTGACCTAGACTCTGAAAGGTAGCCAAAAGTTTTTTAACTGTATGTAGACAGTCTCCGACTTTTTTTGGTGGTTTGACTTTTGATTTTTTAACTTTAAGAATGGTGTGACACTACACTTTTATTTTTCACTTTCAGTACAATATTCAATAAATGATGTAAGACATTCAACCCCTTATTATAAAATAAGCTTTCTGCTAAAAGGTTTTTTGTCCAACTGTAGGCTAATGTAAGTGTTTTGTGCATGTTTAAGGTAGGTGGGCTAAGCTGTGGTGTTTGGTAGGTGCATTAAATGTATTTTCAAGTTATGGTATTTTCACTTTACAGTGAGTTAATCAGGATGTAACCCCAATCTAGGCCGAGGGGCATCTGTATGTGATTTGGAGAATGCATACTTTCATCCATCATTAAGTATACTAGCAAGCTGGAGTTTATTTAAAACCATTACAGTTTATTTTAAGCTTTTTTCTACGAGACATGACTACTAGAATGGAACTTTAAATTTTTCTTCTTTGGAACCACAGAATTTGCTGCTATCTTGCTACCAGGTTTTCTTCTGTCTCTCCATTTCTTTCCCCAGGTTCCATACCTCTTGCTTTAAATAACAGTATTTTAACTTCAAAACGAATATATCCAGATCCCAAATCTCTCCTTTGCATGCCAGACTTGCCGTCCCAAATTCATATTCAGCCTCTCCTCTTAAATGCCTCATGAATATGCGTTGGAAATAGAGATCTGATCATCCTACCAATTAGAGTAAGAACTAATCTGTTTCTTTCTTATTCCCCATCACAGTAAATCATGCCACCATTCATCCAATTACAAAAGGTAGAAACTTGAATTTCCCTTTTGGACATTACGTTACGTCACCAAGGCACTAGCCCAATCTGGTTGAAAGGGTACTCTTGATTTACTGTTTCAAGCACAGTTCTTTCCACATTTTCCTCATCCCAATAAATGTAGGTGCCTTTACCATCTACCTGATTGCTCAAGCTAAAAGTTTTGGAGTCTCTCCTGATGCTTTCCTTTTCCTTATAGCATGCATCTAATCTATCAGCAGTCCTGAATGTTCAGTCCTTGGAATATACTTTGAATTCACCCACTCTTCTGCATCCCCAATACGATTCCTTCATTCAAGCAATCATCATTTCCTCCCTACTTTACAGAAACAGACTCCAAATTCGTTTTCTACCTTCTGCTTTTCACTCATCTAATCTATTCTCCATGAAGCCAATGTAAAACCCTTGCTACTGCATGAAGAGTAATTGCAAAACCCTTTGAAGGGCTGAAAAACCTGTTATAATTCATTCCTGTCTACCTTTCACACCTCGTCTCATTCAACTCTTCCCCTCCTTCACTATACCACAGCCATATTGGAGTTAGTCAGCTCCTTAAAATACAATTTCCTCTTTTTTAACTCAAAGCCTTCATTCCTACTGTTCCCTGACTCATGGCATCTAATCTTTTAGAAGAGCCATAACACCAGTTCTTTGAAAGCTTTTGTGCCCATCATGTCTAAATGAGCTTTCTCATTAAACTCTTTGATTTCCTTCTGCTTATTTTCTCCTTCTGAACAGTTCACCATCTGTCTTCCTCATTTGACTTTAGGAGTGCACATGGGAACTGTGTAATACTATTGTTTCAGTATACATCCTCAGTATGTAATAGAGTGCCTAGCACATAGAAAGTGATTAATAATTATTTATTACAGCATTCTTCCAAAGTGAAATGCTAACATCTCAAAGTGAAAGGTTTCTACTGATTTTCATATGTATACGTATATATACAATGTATATGTGGATTAACATTTTATATATACACATATTATTTTTAAAGAGTTAGAAAAGCATTAAGCTTTCTAAATATTTGTGTTGGCATGATTTATCACACTCTGACAGGTAACTCCATGCCTTCTCTGGTCAGTGACATACTCCAAGGGAAAATGAGTGAGAATTTCACAGTGGAAAGTGATCACAATGGTTTCTGTGTGCCTGATGATATGGATTTACTAATTATAGTTTCAAATTTTAAAAGCAAAAATGCTCAAAAAATTGACAAGTGATCAAAAGAGATTCTTGGAATCAACTATGGATTAAAGATACCACAAAATAGATGTGAAACAAATGGAAAAGTGGCAGAGCTAACCCCTTTTCTCTTTAGAGCTACTCATTGGTCATGTTAAGAAGCAAAAGTAATGACACTCTAGTAAATTCTAAACAGAGGCTAGTCAAACATTTGAAATGATCATGAGGACAATTTTTTTACAATATGACAAAGCTGAATTTGGGCATTTCGAATATGCATTATCTACCTCTGAGCCTTATAACATTGTATTCTGTCATGCAGTTATTTAAGCTTTCTTGATTAATATATAATGTGTATTATAAAATAAATGCATTTTACCAGAAAATATAAGACATTGATAAACAAATAGAACAACTGAAAATTATCTGCAATCGTGCCATCTAGAGATGACTTATATTTGTCATCACCGTCTTCATACATGTAGTTAAACCCATTTAACCAAAATGGGATGACTTCAAATTGATCAATAAATGTTCATGAACACCTGACATATTTGTCAAAAAAGCAAGAAAAAGAAATCACAAATAAAATATTTTCATTTTAAATAGTTGATATTTATTAAGATGCCTAACTTTTTAAAATGCTTATAATGAACAGGCATTTTGTGCTAAAATGTTGATAAACATTTTCCCATTTAATACTTACAATTAATAGGTGCCATTCCTGGTTTTTTTTATTTAAGAAACTGAGGCTAGGAGTATTAAAGGAGTTCGATGAAATCATTGGGAAGTTGAAAAATGTCAATCTTCCTTCCTAAATGCAACTTCTTAGTATTCTCAACTAGAATTATTTAAAATACATGTGATCCTCAGTTGCACTTTCTTCAATGATAGGGTTTTTAATTGTTAAGAGTCTCAGATTCTAGATCTTCTCACAAAATTTCGTTAGAAGATAAAGGTTGTTTTAGCCTTCTGTGGTTGAAGTCTCTCATCTGTAAAATAGCATAACAGTGTTTATATTTATAATGTTATTGTAAGGATGAGGTAATACATATGAGAGCATCTAGGAATAAACATAAAAGTCACAAAATATAGGGTTTTTTTATGTTAAGAAAGGGAAAAAAAGTATTCATTGTGTGTCCATGATACAAAAAAATTGTCTTAGGTGCCATGCTTATTCTTTGATTTTCAAAACAAGTGTGTGAAGTATGATTTAGTTGCTGCATTTTATAAACGAGGAAATCAAGACTTAGAAAAGGAGGCTGTACATAGTCAAATACTAAAAATATAAATAAAACAACAAAATAACAGAATCAGATTCAACCCAGGCTCAGCTGACTTCCAAGCTGAAGGAATGCCTAAGGTTGATATGTTGTCTCAACCTGAAATTGTTTATTTCCATCAAAAAAATGGTTGGAGATCTGCTTTTCTCTGGGGATAGTATAATGAGAGATCCTTTAAAAAAATTAACGAAATAAACAACCAGATAATTACCATTAATATGCATACTTAAAATATGCATATGTAGACATGTACACATACCAGCTCTGCTAAGCTGTTTATGTATGCAAACTATGTTTTTTCAGTATACATATATTTAAAATTCAAGCTACTTCATAAGTTTTAAATTATAAAATGTTTAAGTTTTACATTTTAAAAAGTTTTTAAAAATTTATCAGTATAGATTTATTCTACTACAGGAAAACAAATGCAAAAACCCTATTTTATATTAAGTTTCACAGTGTTGTGGTTCTCATAACTGCGGTGATGTGCCACATGTACCTTCCTAGAGAGTAACATTACCTCATTGTATTTCGAAACGCTGCTTATAAAACAAACACGAATACTATGAACTGGAGTGCAAAATTAATATATATTTTAGATACCACAGGACTTTAAAGAACTTCCAGGTTTCTGATAATCCAGTTTAAGTTATGACCTTGTGGGGAGAGGTACACATTATTTGCTTTGTGGTTAAGGGATTGTATTAGATTTCTTCAGGTCATGCTACATTACAAATAAGCTAAAATTACTGAGTGTTTACAACTATTTATTATTCACATAAATAAATTGTTAACAGATACGAGCAGCTACAGGTCAGCTGCTGTCTTTGCTTCTGGTTGTGTGTCAGGTTGGATTTACTTCCCCCTACTTTTTGTTCTGAGAGTTAGGCTGCAGGAATAGACTTTGCCTGGGACACAGTAGAAGGGACATGAGCAAAAACACGGGCACAGACTTCCTATACTTTTACAAGGTTTGCCACTAAGTACCTATGTATGAAGAGTGTATCGCACACACTCCTATTTCATTGACCAAAATAAGTCACCAATGCCAATAGGAAAGGGATATGTGATCCTTGTATGGAAAGAAGGGAATAAGTTGAGAAAAATAATTCAGTCCATCACAGGCACTTTGTAGGAAAGTTCTTGGAAATAGTATAACAGACATCATTTTATATTCATGGGGAGCCAGTGATGCTCAGCGTATTTGTTCCTGTTTAAGGAATCAAGGAACTGAGTCTCAAGTATGTTAAGCGGTATGCTAAATGTCAGTCTCCTACTTTATATATCCCATCTCTATAAGAATGTTCTTTCATTACTTTTCTGACTTTTGGCCAAGATCAAGTGAAGAATCTACTTTCTATTACCACCACAGAGTAGATAGGATACTTATTTTTGTATTTCTTTAGTGTGCAACACAGCTGATTGCTTATGGTATTGATTCGATTTGATGAAATATAGTTCATTCATTCATTTATTCATCAAATATTTATTGACCATTTCTCTTGAGTCAGATACTACACTAGACACTGAGGATAAATCTATTAATAAGACAGAAACACTCTGCTTTCATTGAGTTTGCATGAAGTGGGAAATATTCCATTTTTTAAAATACAGGATTTGATTCCTTATTTTCTCATGATTTAAAATCTCCCTATGAATTTATGTTAACATAGGTCTATTTACAAATGGAAATGACTACAAAAGTCATATGCGATTTCATCCTAGAGAATGATAAAATAGGCTAAGAGCAGAATAGAGAATATAAAAAGAGGATCATATTCTGGGATCCTTGGGGGTTCATCCTGCAAAATCATTTTTTTAATTTATAGTTTTTCCCCTGTCATTCTAGCCCCTTCTGTGTGAACCTTTAAAGTTTTAATATTTCCAGGAAAAGGTGATTCGTATTTACACTCAGATCCTTACACTTGAAATGGAAGATTAATGATCAATAAAGTAGTCAGATGTGGGCCGTGGTTTTCCTAGAAATATCTCGGTGTCCTTGGGGAGGCAGCCTGAATCAATGGCTAAAAGCAAAGTAGAAACTCAGGTACTAATCATTGCCTTGTCATGAACATGCCTCAGGGTCACCGGCTTCATTGTGAAATCTTTAAATTGGGAGGTACGATTAATCTTTAAATTGCATGGAGCATTTGTTGAAAGTTCCTAGCTATTATTCTAAGGATTCATTTGAGATACAACAAAAATTGTCTTTGTATGTTTCTATCATTTTCTATCACTTTTGCTGTTCTTTGTACCGCGTACTTACTCTTCACATTTATACATTTCATTTTACTATACACTTGACTCCACGCTTTTTACATATATCACTTTTCACTGTCTTCTTGTCTAGCTTAAAAAGCTGTCCAGATGCTGTTTCCTACCTTGGGAGATGACACTGCTTCCTAGCTCAGGAATGGAGCAAATATTTATTGATCATCAATAACAGCTAGACAATCCAGAAGACACAGGTCAGCCATAATAGACACTGCCAGGCTCATACTCTCATTTGATGTGCTTTATTTGTCTCTATGCTGCTTTACAATTTTCCCTATTATGAAGTTTACATATGTGTTAATTATTAACTAATCAATATATCTGTATATATATTAATTATGTAGCAATATAAATTATTGCAACTACATTTCATTGTGATAGCCATTAAACTAGTCATTTTCAAAACATTTAGTAGGAATATTTCTAATAAATAGTCAAACCAAAGTGAAATGACTGCCAAAATTCACTTTTCAAAGTCGGAGAGATAAAATCAGTATTATATCTAAAAATCTGAATTTCAGGCAAACTTGAACTTGGCTAGAGGGGATTTGGAAAAGAGGAAAGGGCAATAAGAAAGCCTGAAATTGCATTGCCCAAGTGTTCCCTATGTCATGGGCATATGTCTGCATCCACTCTCATCCTTCTCTCCATTCTTTTTTTTCTTGCAAGGTTAACCCCTCCGGTGTTCATGCCCTACTAGCAACTCCATGTGGACCATTAACACTTTCTCTTTGCACAGGCCATTCTCTTTATCTAAGATGACCAAATTGTTATAATTAACACACACACACAGACACACACACACACAGACACACACACACACACACACACGGAAATTTCAATTCTGTCTACACATCGTTCTCATTATATTCCCTTTACAGCCAATCCTCTGCATCACCTTTTGTCTGGCCTCTTGCCTTGCACTCCTCTGGAACAGAGTTAGCTAATGCCAGCAATTATTTCCCACTCCAGGGCCCTCCCTCTTTTTCATAGAAGTATACAGAGGAAGATGTGAATGGTCAGATACTCTCAGACTGGAAGAGAGTGCCTGGAGCTATCTTGCTGTAAGACTGAAGGTTTTTATGGTATATATTTTACCTGAGAAATAAATGGAACATTTTACTCACACATATGCATATATCTATATTTACTTAGATATAAAGATGATTCATAGCTGTCTTTTTGGACAATGAAAAAATGCTATTTGAATATATTCACCATATCTAAAAACATATTTTGAGGGCCTACTCAGAGCACTCCACTGGGCTTAAATAAAAAACAGAAACAAACCGGGTTTTTGTCTTCATGAAGCTTCTATTCAATAGAGGACATCAAAATTAATTAACCATACAAATCTAAAATTAAAGCTTTCTTAAGTAAGTGAAGGAAAAGCATTGTAGATCAAATTTTTAATGTCCTCAATGAGAGATTACGTGCACAAAAATGAACTAATTGATACTATTATTTAAAATACGTAATATGATGTTAGTTATTCCTTGTATTTTTAAGGTCAGTTTTCCAATTTTATTTATAAATCTAGCTAATTTTAAAAGTAACTTTAAATAGAGCCCGGATGAATGTTTGGTTTCACTTATAAATTTAATTAATTAAACTCGCCTAAATATTTTAAGCTCCATATTTAAGTGTATTATGTTCTACTTCCTTTTAGAATATTTCAATTATATGAACAACAAAACCACAAGCAAAATCTATAAGCATTTTAATGATTTTTAAGAATTAGACAGAGAGCTTATAATTTAAGTGAACTTTATGTCTTCTTAAATGTTTTGATTTTCAATATGTACTTAATACAATTTAATCTTAAAATCATAAGTCTAAATTAATATTCAAGAATACTTTAATAATTGGTGCCCGAGTCTGACCTATTACATTAATAAGGTACACATTCTAAAATATTTTAAGTACATAAAAATACACCTGTAATCCAGCACTTTGAGAGGTGGAGGCAGGTGAATAGCTCGAGCCCAGGAGTTTAAAACCAGCCTGGGCAACATGGCAACATGCCAGCTCTATGAAAAAAGTACAGAAATTAGCCAAGCATGGTGGCATGTGCCTGTAGTACCAGCTACTCGCGATGCTGAGGTGGGAGGATGGCATGTGCCCGGGAGGCAAAGGTTACAGTGGGCTGACATCGCACCCCTACACCACTACACTTAAGCCTCGGCAACACAGTGAGACCCTGTCTCCAAAAAAAAAAAAAAAAAAAAATTCTGTATGTTTTTGTTTAAATAGCATATAATACTTCGTTGCCAAAAATTAATAAAATATTTATAATTAATATCATTGTAACTATATTGATCTAAGGCTCTGACAATTACAGAGGAAAAATCACCCCTGCAAATAGCTGAATCTTTTCACAGGACAGAACTAACAATATAACTGTTAACGTCTCATCATTCCTTCTGTCTCCGGCTCTTTGCCTACTTTGTAACAAACACACCAGAAACCTCACCTATCCCTATTTCCTTCTTTATTGTATGATGTCTATATTTGCATATTTGAATTTTCTGTTTCTTTCTTAACCTTTTCTGCTCAAAACTTTATAATTGTACTGGCAGTGATTGCCTTTATACTTCTATCTGTATTTTGCAGAGTATTGAGACAATATATTAACAGAAAAAGAAAAATCACGTTGTTAAAATGGATGTAGACTGCAGGGCAAGTAAAGTGATCCAGAAGTCTGCCTAGGAGTCCCCTACTTTTTTTGTTCAGTTATTAACTGTGCATGAACTGGGGGAGTTAAGATAAGATCTGGAAAAGGACAACTAGTAAGGGGTCTACGAGCAGAATGAAGATCCTGATGTTGGGAGAGGTAAGATTTCCAGTAACCCAGAGTAGAGAGAACACATTGAACAACCCAGGTATTGAGGTGAGTCCTCACAATGGTTACATATTAGAAACAAGTAGTCTTAGAACTAAAAGTCCACACTAGAAAAAAACTAACAAGCCTCCAAAGGGTCCAACTCATCTGCCAGTACAATAACTGCCTTTGAGAACTAAATTCAACATTCCTCTTATCTTGAAAGGAAGACAATGGTAAACTCATTACAATATAGACACGATACCAGAGAAGAGTTAAAAATTATTAGGCCTGAGTAGAAAAAGTAAAATGTGAGCCTCTAGCAGTCAAAAGCATTAAAACATTTGTTAAAATTTGTTTAAAATATAAAGAAAAGGAACATACGTGAAAAGGTGAGAAATCTAAATTGAGTTGTGAAAACTTAAAATGAGCCAAATGAAGATTCCAGAATGAAAAACACAGTAAGTGAAATAAGAACTTCACAAGGTTTGCTTAAAGGCAGATTGACACTGCGGAAGAAAAGATCACAATAGTGATTGTGCAGCACGGTGGTAATTATTCAAATTGAAACTCAGTGAGAAAAAGAAGCTAAAATAATGAGCAGCCTCAATAACCTGTGGGACTGACAAGCAATCTAACACATGTATAAACCAGAGGAAAGAGAAATTGGGGCTGAAAATATTTGAAATATGCCACATTTGGAATAGAAGTTGCAATAAGTCACTTGGCAGCTTCTCTTTTGTATCCACTCCTTCCCAGAATGTAATCACTCTTTCCCTCTAGTAAAAAGCTTTCTTTTCTAGTAATTTTGAATTAAAAAGAAATCAGACAATGAAGTAGATTTTTGCTGTTTCCCTTTTTCATTTGTTTACGGCCTAGGTCCTCACCTCTGGCTCATTTGATAATCCTTACTCGATTCCTGTTTTAATTCATTTAAAACCAACATTTGGAATAGCAACTGCAATTGCAGTCACCATCTGATTAAACTGAAAATAATCCATAATCTGCTGCCATTCTCTGAAACTCATCTGTCTCTTGCACTGGTTAAACTGCAGTGTTTAATGGCGATGTAATAGGAATCCCCACGCGAGAGTTTTTTAAGTCTTTGATGGTGGCATTAATCTCTGTGTTATCCCTTGGTGCATAGAATTGCACTTGGTTTAATATTTTGGTAATGACTAGGAGTTTTAGGTGATTCCCCTTAGTCTTGCTTGACATAATAGGCTTTAATCTATCCACCAGAGAACCAATATGAGGATTCTGCCAGTTGCTGAAAATCATCTATTTCAACTACACACTTAAGAATTGAGTATGAAGTCCTGAAATGAGTTTGAGAACTCAACGAGCTTACTATGATGTGAGCTCCAATCAAAAGTCCATCACTTAATAACGCTCAGAAGTACTGCCATCTGACTGAGAGCCTGTGGAGGCATTCCGGATTTTGTAGGAATTAATATGACCTCAATCCAAGGCCCAACAATATCTGAAAAAATTGAGGTGTTTTCCTTTTCTCAGTGAAGAATTCCCTGGTAAATTAGAGCCAGCCTGGGGGGCGTTTGTTGGAAAATCTAGAATATGCTCTTTGACTGTGATTGCAGGGCCTTTCTTCAAGTGTTTGATTCAAGTGACTCTGCCCTGTGAATTGGCTAGCTGCAAATCGGGAGATGGGGGAATAGTTCTCTATTTTGACGCATCATCTCAGGTCTCTTTTACCAGGTGAGTTTTCTCTTAATAAAACACAGAAGATTCTTGTGGATTGCCCATCTCTTCCAACTCTGCGGATTCTCTAACCAATATTTATACGTTAATCAGGCCAATCTGTGGAGCAGGCTTACATGGCGGCCTATCCTAGTTACCTCTCTCACCTGGAATTAACATTTTACCGTCACTACTTGACATGACCAACATCTCTCATTCTTCTTAAAATCAACTGTGGAGTCTTACAGCATGCTTACTCTATAAAATGCTTCCACAAAATTACTTTTCAAAAAAGGCAATGTATCCCTCACCAATTATTTTTTCTTAATGCTTGGATGAAGGGAGGGATATTTATGTTTTTAAGAGTGCACAACCTCTAAAGTCTCTGGATTCCTTCTCTACATTATAACAATAACTATCTGCTGTCTCAGCTCTATTGAATGTGGGTCACTTTTGAATCAAACAAAACTAGCAAATAATTCAAACTATTCATAACTGTTTGTGGCCAGATTCCCTGGTAAGTGCATCAAAGCTGATAAATTCAGCTTGATTTAAAATTATTTCTCCTTCATTGTTTTATCACCTCAGAATTAATTCTCACAGGCATTCTTCAAAGATTTGACTATATAAATCAGCGAATTCTTGCATTTCTCTTCTAAGAAGAGCTACAGATCTGACACTTACTATTAGGTTTAGTAACCACACAATTTCTCTTCTTTGTCTTAAAGTCACAATGTGTCAAAACACTCAGATTTATACAAATACGTAGTTGTAAATGGCAACCATGTTCTTTTCACAGTTTTATGTGCTTTGTCTGGATGCCCAAGGAATCATGCTGTAACCATTGCCAAATACATGATCTGGTGCAATGTTTATAGCTTCATCTTTGTAATTATTAATTAAATATCTGACCTTGTCATTGTAAAGTATTTGTAGGAAACATTACTTATAATCATGTAAACAATATAATTGCCATTTCTATTTTTTTCATGTTCTTGTTTCCCTAAGAGTAAAAAACAAGTTAATTTTGAATTAAATTGTTCCAGCATTTTCTTGATTAAGAGCAAAGTCTATCTGACCAGCAGAACAAGCTTTTTTTTTTTTTTTTTTTTTTTTTTTTTTTTAATGAAGTTTTGCTCTGTTGCCCAGGCTGGAGTGAAATGGCACCATCTCAGCTCACTGCAACCTCCGCCTCCCAGATTCAAGCAATTCTCTTTCCTCAGCCTCCCAAGTAGCTGGTATTACAGGCATGTGCCACCGCGCCTGGGTAATTTTTGTATTTTTAGTAGAGACAGGGTTTCACCATGTTGATCAAGCTGGATGGTCTCGAACTCGTGACCTCGGGTGATCCACGCACCTTGGCCTTCCAAAATGCTGGGATTACAGGTGTGAGCCACCATGCCCGGTTGGAGTAAGTTTTCAAAGTGATTAGTTCTCCCCTCATTCCCAGATTTTAGTGTTTCTCCATTTCTTAAAGTATAAAATCCAAGACTGTTTTCAAGACACATGAGGCTAGTTATTCAGAGAAGAATGCCTTTCTCCAAATCAGTATCACGTCACTTTCTTACCCAGTACTCCCATGTATAGAGCTGCCTGCTGTTTTAAAGAAGCATCATGCCGTTTCCTGCTTCTCTCTCACCTTAGCTCATGCCGCCTCAGCCTTCTGGGGACAGTGGACACCTGTCTGCCTTTAATGGCCTCACTTCATGACATCCATTGACTACTTCTTAATGGGCAAGCAGCAGCAAGCACTCACTCCTCTGTGTAATGCCATACTATGTTTCAATAATTTTGTTTGTATCTTTGTCCATTCCCAGGTTAGTGGTTATGAGTTTCTCAAAATACAGGCAATGACTTAAATGAGGTGGGAAAAAATGAGGATTAAGCGTAATTAAATAAAAATGAGGCTTAAACTCCTTGATATTGTAACATTATTAGAATAGCTCTTTTTAGAATTCAGGTTGAGTTTACTAAACTTCTGGTAACTTTCACATCTTGAGAAGCGTTTCAGTCTTGCTTCTGGGGCATGATTCAGTGAGACGTAGGTTCATTACTAAGGTCATATTATTATGTTATTCTGCTTATTCTGTTTGCCGTATCTCCAGAATCAAACTCCTTCCTTCTCTGTCCTCTTTAGGGCCTCAGGAAGTTGCCCTTCATGGATTGCATTGAGTTCCCTTCTTGGCTTATTCTTGTGGGATTTGGCCAGTGGGATTTGCTGGTGGTGGATTTGGGGTCCACTGGTGAGATACTGCAGAGGAAAGAAGGAAGAGATCAGATCAGAGTATGTCCTTACCTCTTTCTTCTGCTCTAAGCCACATTTCCAGCAACAGCTGAATCCTCCAGGACTGTAACTCCTGTCTGTTAGTCGCTATTTTCCACACTAGAGTTCCCTGGACTTTATTAATACATTGTCTCCTTAACCTTTCGGCCAAGAAGTGATAAAGGCTTCTCATGTTTGCTAATCTCTGGCTGCCTCAACACACTTTTTGTTGTTTTTTGTAACTCTCTTCAAACCCTTCATGAGAGTCTCTTGAACCATCTCAGTGTGTTCTGTTTCCAGCACAGTCCCTGATTATATAGAATGTTTCTGGTCTGCTTCCTGGCTTGTGGTTCATCTTAGGCCAATATCAGCCTTTATGTGTACCTTTTTAACACTAAAATGTATTATTAATTTATCTTCCTCTATTATGGAAGCAAATCTTAATGCAATTAATTTATTTATGATCTGCAGAGATATGATAATAATTTATAGCTTTTCCCAAAAAATCATGACATCTTCTTGGGACGGGTGAAAATATAGATGAGTCTTTTTTTTCAAAATAATAAATTATAACTTTAGCATGTATCTTCTAAGCTTAAATTATACATCATAAATTACTTTTTTCAGTATTGAATTACAATATATTATATATGACCAGTGAAAACTTCTTATGCTTTATTATTCCCACAATGTTGACCAGTAGCAGGGTCAATTAATGGTCATTTGAAAAGCCTATATCAGTGATTATCTTTAATTTTAGGCTATTAAAAAGTTTCAAGGCATATCAAAACTGTAGGCCTTTTTATTACATAAACATGATTAAAGGTAATTTAGAAACTGCGTAAGACCTGTTACCTGGTAAAGTGGATTGATCTTGATTGGTGTTCACTCATATAAAGTAGATAAGTTAGTACAAGCCGTCCTTGCTTTTCACAGTAGTGTAGGATTTTTAAAGGATGTGCAAGCTGGTCGTACAAAGTGATCTCATTATCAATGAGAAAATTACTGTTGTTCTATGATTTTTAAAGTTTTCTTTCCAGAACCTTAAGGCCTCTCCTGATACTATCAGTTATAAATGTAGGGGAAATGAAAACAAATAATACAATTAATATTCTTAGAACACTATAATTTAAATCATTTAGACACATTGAGAATTTGTGTTTTATTTCACTGTAAAAATCTCTTTGAGAGTGGTTTGAATGTTGTTTGCCTCCTTCTTGACATATAATATCAAAGAGTAAATGTCTTTTCTATGCCTTAACAAAATGACATACTCTTTCTAAGTTTAGATACGCTTTTAACATTTCGTCTTTTGAATTTTTGAAGTCATGAATTATTGTCGAGAATCCCCTTAAAACACACACACACACACACACACACACACACACATACACACACACACATACACACACATACACACACACACATATGTATATATATATATATATTTTTTTTTTTTTGCTGGCATCACTTCCTCTGGGACATCATCATCATTTTATTCTTTTCATTATACTGATAAGCTTATCCTCATTAAATTCCTCTAACTACATATATACAGTAGTCAACATTCCTTCTCATGGTCAACCATGCCTTCTATACCTCCACCTATTCAAATTTCACTTCCAGTATCATCACTTTTCATTTCTTTGCTAAAATTTCATCTTCCTTGTCCAATTCACCCTTTTGATTGTTTTACAAAATGTCTCATGGATTTGTGACTAGAAGACAACACAATGACCTGCTTAACTGTGTGTGAATTGAGCAACAGATGCGTTGTGACCAAACACCCACGTATTCTGCAAGAAATGATGTGATTGGTTACTGAACATGACATGCGTGTATTATTTACACAGTAATTTCTGGACTGAAGAGCTCCCAGCAAATTTTGTACCTTGTGCAATTATTCACATGGTAATAAATTTGAACAATGGTAAATAAATTTGAACAATGTTGTTTAGATACTGATGGCATAGACTTACAGTGTGGTAACCAAAATCAGTATATAAAAAGCTGTGTACGATGAAGGCTACTTAGATTACTATTTGAATTTTAACACGATATGACTCTTTTTCATTATTTCATGTTGTCTAAGTCCCTGTTACATATTTGACCTATCTTGCCATGTGCAAAAGTCATGATGATTTGTGACTTCAAACAAAATTTATATTGAAATGAAAATAATTAATATATTTTTTCTTCTCTAGACCACATATTTTAGCAGGATTTACAACTTTTCAATACAATAACAGAGCAAAACACTGCCCTCATTTCCTAAATCATTTCTTTTGGACATTAATATAAATGTTTTGTAAAAAATGCGTTTAAAAACTGATAACAGAGTTTGATATCTGTTGTCCAGACATAACGTACTTTGCTTTTTAGCAATAATGTCAGACTCAAGTTAGGATTATCCAGCAATTTACTAGAATAAAGAGAACAAACAAGTTTACTAAGTTTTACATGGAGTAGAGAAATTTAGTAAGTTGTAAAATTAAAATCACATTTTATCTGATGTAAACGAATTAAATAGTCTTTATGGCTTGGTTGAACAAGAAGTATATAAAAATAGAATCCAATATCTAGATTGATTGAAGCAAAATTTTATTAACTATACATAGGAATATAATATAAAATCTACAACTCTATTTTAAAACTAGAACAGTACCAAAAAGGCTCTAAATCAAGTATCTAAAACATTGAAATCCAAGAACAGATATTGTAATAACATTTTACTTACTGGAGCATGACTATTAACAACTTTTTGTAAGTTCACATGGCGTAGAAAGATGTTGATAGCCTGAACCCTACTATTGTTACTGATGGCTTATGTTCATGTACTAAAAAGCTAGATGCTAATGAGACGTTTTCTCATTCATTTATTAATTTATGTACTTGTTCCCTCATTAATTCATTCATTTATCCTTGTGTTTATTCATTTCTTTAGTAAGTATTGCTAATGTTAATATCCCATATGCCAAATATCAGGGGCCTAATAATGAATCAAAAGCCATAATTTTTGCCATTGTGCAGTTTATAGTCTAATGAACAAGCAGATATTTAGCAAGTAAATGTGTACTAGCAAATATATAATCACTAACTTATGTGGGAAAATAAAATAACAAAATGAGCTGAGGGGTAAAAATAGGGAAACTGTTTTAAATAAGGTGTTCAGAAAGTTCCCTTCAGAAGGTGGTGACGCGCTGAAACCTGAAGGGAAAACAGGGCCTGCCTAAAGAGTGAAGTGCCTTTGGTTGGGTGCAGTGGCTCACTTCTGCAATCCCAGCACTTTGGGAGGCCGAGGCAGGTGGCTCACTTGAGGTCAAGAGTTCGAGACCAGCTCGGCCAACATGGTGAAACCCTGCCTCTACTAAAAATACAAAAATTAGCCCGGTGT
Organism: Alouatta palliata; assembly: GCA_004027835.1. Classification (NCBI taxonomy): domain Eukaryota; kingdom Metazoa; phylum Chordata; class Mammalia; order Primates; family Atelidae; genus Alouatta; species Alouatta palliata. The sequence continues at coordinate 87,635 of PVKV010003026.1, forward strand.
GGTGGTGGGCACCTGTAATCTTAACTAGTCGGGAGGTTGAGGCCGGAGAGTTGCTTGAATCGGGGAAGCCGAGGTTGCAGTGAACTGAGTTAGTGCCACACCACTCCAGCCTGGTTGACAGAGTGAGATTCTGTCTTAAAAAAAAAAAAGTGAAATGCCTCCTGTGCAAGAAGTAAGTAAAATTCCAAGGTGAGATTTTAGTGCATCTAAGAATATGAAAGTCCAATTGGCCAGAGAGTAATAAATAGGAGAGAGTAGTCCAAGGAGGAAAATGGGGTCAAAGACCTGAACATTAAGATCCCTTGAAGTCATAGATTTTATTGTAAGTGCAAATGGAAGCCCTTGGGAGGGTTTCATAAAAATAATGATATGAACTGATTTACATTTAAGTGATTAATTTGAGTGATTGGTAGAATGGAACAAGAAGTATAACAAGCATGTCCTTAATGAAGAAAGAAGAGACAATAAAATAGACAGAGATGTGATATACATTGGGAAAATGTAGAATTTAACATGCTAGTGTGATGTCAGCAGGCAGAACAGTACTAGCTTACTTCCTATCTAGAGAAGGAGGTTACTCAAAGATTGACTCCTTCTATGTATCTATAGCTTTACAAGTCATCAAATTTAACATTTCTTACTGCACTCCACCAATTACAACCTAGTATTGATGCTGTTACACACACCTGACCCTCATTTGTTGACCGGTCCTGGTATTAGTGCATGGATGTGTGTTCCTAGTAGACTAAATTTCTTTCTTACCACAGCTGCATCAGTGTCTCCTAGTACAAACCCTATCCGTGGGCCGCTTTTACTTCCCTTAACTCTTCAATCTGTTCAGTCTTGCCAAACAATGTCTGAAATATTAGAATTGACTTGTTCTAGATCCATTCAGAATTGTCTGAATAAGAGGCTCAGTCCTCACATGTACCCCCAAACCTAAAATGCAATAAAAAGTATATTAAAAAAAAAGAGGTTCAGTCCTTGTTATTAAATTATGTGGGCAAAATTTTATGTCCTACTCTATGATTAAACTCCTATAGGAGAAATGTATGTTAATGTTGTTTCTGTCTTTTTATAGGTCAATCTCCATTTTTATCTCTTTCTAAACTCTCTCAGATAGTTCTATTTTTTGTTGCCTTAAATACTTTGTAAATATAGAGATTTCCTCATTTTTTCTTCCAGCCAAGCTAATTCTAAGTGCCAGACTCATGTATCTCACTTGACATATCCTCATAAATGCCTCATAAGCATCTAAAAATTCACATGTTCATATTGGGTCCTACTCTCCCTCCAGCAACAATTTGTTCCTTTCTCAATTTTCTGTTTCAGAAAAGGACAGTAGCTTAAGGTTAGCTGTTGAGCAGTCAATTCTGACTCTTTTTGCCTTCAAGACCCACATTTAAAAAAAATAGAAAATTCTTCTGACAGTATCTTCAGAAATTACCTAGAATATATCCACTTTTCTTTACACATTGCTTTGTCGTATAATCTTTCATTGCTTCTTACTTTGCTCCTACTCTAACTTACTAATGGATTTACCTGATTATACCTTTGCTTCTCTCCATTCATGCCACAGAAGAGCACGTCCACTGTGCCTGCCTCCAGAGAGACAGGTAGTGAAACACAGCAGGATTTCTGTTTACACATAACACTTTCCTCTAGCCGATTCCAAATTTATTAAATTCTGCAATTCATTCAAGGAGGAAGTTGCCACAATAAACCAATTTTGATATTTTAACCAAGCAGAAGGCATCCTGTGTTCCTGTGAACATGAAAATATGTTTGTGTGTGTGTGTTTGTTTATCTTGTTTCTGTTTTGTTTTAAATTTTAAGTTCAGATATACAAGTACAGATTTGTTGCATAGGTAAGCTTGTGTCATGGGAGTTTATTGTACACATTATTTCATCACCTGGGTGTTAAGTCTGGTAGCCATTATTATATTTTTTGATTCTCCCTCCTCCCATTCTTCACCCTCTGATAGGCCCCAGTGTGTGTTGTTCTCCTCTATGTGTGTAGAAAAAAATACAGTATTTGGTTTTCTGTTCCTGTGTTAGTTTACCAAGGATAATGGCCTCCAGCTCTATCCATGTTCCTGCAAAAGACGTGCTCTTGTTCTTTTTTATGGCTGCATAGTATTTCATGGGGAGCATATGTACCACATTTTCTTTATCCACTCTATCATTCAAGAGAAATTAAGTAGATTCCATGTCTTTTCTATGGTGAATAGTGCTGCAATGAGCATACTTATGCTTGTATTTTTTTTCTTTTCTTTTCTTTTTTTTTTGAGAGCCTTCAGTACTACCTCAAACTTCAATCTAAAACAGAAAAAAGTTCTTATAATTACTGTATTTCAATTCTTACATTTATTACATTTTTGTGTATTTTGGGAGACATAAGTGAAATTATTTTCAAAATTCCTTTGTGTGAAGAAATAACAGTCTTTATACAAATAGCCAGTAATCTGATTTAAAAGGATTTTGTCTTAAAGCATCCTTTGCAAAGATCTAAAAACTCAACTATGTATTTCTTATCTGCTAAATCATAATCTAAACTTAATAAATTTAAAATCTTGTCATCAAAGCTAAATACAATTTTAAAGGACAAATTGTATTTGGTTTAAAAATCAGATAAAAGGAAGTGTTTGTGGAGATAGAAGAAAGAAGCATGAGTTGAATAACTTAGAAATCATCTTCCTCATATGACACCACATGGGAAATTTTGTGGCGGGGGCTCCAGGAATGGTTGTTGTTTTTATTTTAAAACATAAGTGACAGTGCTCAACTTATGCTTAAACTCCAAGTGACTGAGTACCAGTTACTTTTATAGCCTCTTACATTTACAAATAGCTCAAATAATTAGAAAATCCATCCCTTTTTTGCCCTAACATTTTGGCCCATGATCTGCTCTTCAGAACCATACTCCAGTCTAATTTCTCTTTTCATCAAACTTTTCAAGACATTTAAGGAAAGCTCTTTGTTTCTTACCAGACAACTTTTCTACTTTAATCTAAGTTATGGTTCTTTTCCATCTTTCTTCACGTGACTCTTTGTCACTGTTCAATTGTTTCAAGCATTCATTCTGGGCTATGGTTTTGAATGCACATCAAATTTGCAAGTCTATATTATTCAGAATCTTTCTGTTATTTAGCCTTCATAAAATTCTGTAGAATTTTGTTTCATGATTTATGTGGAAACATTTCTACTGTTTCTAAATTATCTAAGTTTATGGAGTCATGCCTAAAAGTCATTTCAGCATCTTCATATTTAATGATTTTGATCACAAAAATTTGAACTTAATTACAAGAAGAAATTTCTTTCTTGTCATAATACAATGTGAGTTCCAATTTTCTTCTAATGATATTCAACAGCCATTTCCTTATTAAAGATTAGCCTAGATGGATGAGAATCTGAAAACACACAAAAAACTAAAACAAACAAAACCAAACTCCTTTTTTTCAGAATCACTGTCCAAGTGCCTTTTGCCCAGCTGAAATTTAAAATATCCAGATGATTTTTTTCTATTATTTTATGAGATGCTTTGCTAATTTGTCCTGCATGAAAATTACATGAGAATTTTGGAGTTCTCCAAGTAAAGCTGATCCTATTACATACATATTTTTCTCTCCAGAAACAAATGGTCGGATTTCACAAAATGCATAGCCAGATTTTCAAGTAGTTTAAATCAATCCATATTTACATGGTCTCAACTGTATAGCACTAATTGAAAAAAAAAGAAAAGAGATATGAAATGCATATTAATCTGTAATTTGTGACCCTTTCCCATATTCCACATCAGTAGAAACCTTGTTTTCTCACATGCTTGCAAGAGGTAAAGGAAGTAGCACCCCAGCAACACAGGCTCACAGTGAATGTTTCATATCACTGGTTAGTAATACTACATATTAAATTCAACCACCTCCTCTTCTTGGTACAGTTACTGTGTGTAGAGTTTCAACAGCTTTTTTTTTCCCCTCCTCATTATGAAACAGATATTACAAGAGCTAAAAGGGGTCATACATTAACTGGATGAGATCCAATTATGGGAAAAACCAGAGCAGTACTCTTGGGCAAACTGAAAGCTGTACTAAAGTGATCACATGACTACACATTAAGAAGCATGAAAATGTTCATTTTTTCCAAGATAATTTAATATATGTATGTCAGTAAAATTATGATTAAAGGATCCACTCAGTCAGATATAGATACAAAGTGACTAGGATTCCTAGAGAAAGAAGTAATTTATTCCATTTAAAAAGCCATTTCATATTTGATATTTGTTAGTGTGATGCTTATTTAAATTGTTCTAGAAGCGTACATTTGGGAAATGTACAATTGAATTATTTATTTGAAAGTAGCTGAAGAATTCCTTTTGGCTTTCCACCTGCATTTAAAATATTTTTCAATTGAAGTTACTATTATGAGTATTACAAGAGAACCATGGCCTCATACAAATTGTTAAATAACTTGAATTCACAGGTTTTGAATATAAAAATTTTATTTTTAAAAGAAATTATCATTACCTGAGTGGCAAATGATATACTCAAAAATATATTGATGCAAATACATATCTACTTGTAGCAGAAACCAAGCATTTTTTTTTTAGATGGAGTTTCACTCTTGTTGTCCAGGCTGGAGTGCAACAGTGTGATCTCAGCTCACTGCAACTTCCACCTCCCAGGTTCAAGCAATTCCTCTGCCTCAGGCTCCCGAGTAGCTGGGATTACAGATGCCCACCACCACACCCAGCTAATCTTTTGCATTTTTAGTAGAGATGGGGTTTCACTATGTTGGCCAGACTGGTCTCGAACTCAGAACCTCAGGCAATACACCCGCGTCAGCCTCCTAAAGTGCTGAACATATAGTCATGAGCCACCATGCCCAGCCAAGCCAAGCATTTTTTTATGTTTCACTTTTGAAGATAATATATGTGGAAGCTTAGCTGCCACTTTCACTTTGAACATCAGTAACAGCCTAAGCATACAAATACATAAATCCAAGAGTTAATAAGGTTAATGGTCTACTTTGTATCTGCCCAGGAGGACACAAAACAGAGACCTGGCAGCTATTTCTTTATGTCTGAAATTCTCAACTCTGGTGAAGTGGCAGTCTAGTCCTGGATTGCCACTCCGGACAGAGCAGCATGCAGAGGCTTGCATTGTGAATTTTAGCTCCAGATCCACTGCAGGAACAGACCAGTGATCCCAAGAGGATCCACAGACACTCTGAAGGAAGCAGACTGCTCCTGCAAGACCTGGGAGACACCCCAAATACTCTGGGAGGTGGATAGCCTTGGGCAAGTTTTCAAGCCCGTCTTGCCCTCTGCCTGGGAAAAGACTCCAGGCTGTTGGTGGGGACACGGTGGAAGTGAGACGGGCACTTCAGTTTGCATGGGAACTGGGTGAGGTCTGTAATTGCCGGCTTTCCCCTACTTCCTTGACAACCTGCGTGACTCAGCAGAGGCAGCCATAATCCTTCTATGTATACAATTTCAGTGACCTGGGAATTTCACCCTATCTTCCACAACAGCTGCAGCAAGACCTGCCCAAAGAGAGTCTAAGCTCAGACATGTCTAGCCCCGCCCCCACCTGATGGTCCTTCTCTACCCACCTTAATAGTAGAAGACAAAGGGTATATAATCTTGGGAGTTCTTGGGAGCTGGTCCTTCTCCATAGTACTACAGCTGATGCTTTCTGGAAAGCACCACCTCCCAGCAGGAGACCAACCAGCACAAAAATAGAGCATTCAACCACCAAAGCTAAAGACCCTCATAGAGTTCATTGTACCCATCCCCTCAACCACTTCTACTGGAACAGGTGCTGGTATTTGCCCCTCAGAGAGTCACAGATGGTTCACATCACAGGACTCTGTGCAGACAACCTCCAGTACCAGCCAGAGCTGGGTAGACTAGTTGGCTGGGTACACCCAGAAGAGAGACAACAATCACTGCAGTTTGGCTCACAGGAAGCCATATCCATAGGAAGAAGGAGAGAGTATTACATCAAGGGAATACCCCATGAGACCAAAGAATCTGAACAATAGCCTTTAGCCCCAGACCTTTCCTCTGACAGAGCCTACCCAAACAGGAAGGAACCAGAAAACCAACCTTGGTAATGTGACAAAACAAGGCTCTTCAACACTCCCTAAAAATCATACTAGTTCACCAGCAATGGATCCAAACCAAGAAAAAATCCCTGATTTATCTGAAAAAGAATTCAGGAGATTAGTTATTAAGCTAACCCAGGGAAGGAGCAGAGAAAGGTGAAACCTAATGCAAGGAAATCCAAAAAATGATACAAGAAGTGAAGGGAGAAATATTCATGGAAATAGATAGCTTAAAGAAAAAACAATCAAAATTTCAGGAAACTTCCATACACTTTTAGAAATGCAAAATGCTCTGGAAAATTTCAGCAATATAACTGAACAAGTAGAAGAAAGAAATTCAGAGCTTGAAGACAAGGTCTTTGAATTAACCCAATCCAGCAAAGACAAAGAAGAAAAGAATAAGAAAATATGAACAAAGCCTCCTAAAGTCTGGGATTATGTTAAGTTACCAAACTTAAGAATAATCAATACACCTGAGGGAGAAGAGAATTCTAAATGCCTGGAAAACATATTTGGGGGAATAATTGAGGAAAACTACCCTGGCCTTGCAAGGGACTTAGATAGCCAAATATAAGAAGCACAAAGAACACCTGGGAAATTTGTCACATGAAGATCTTCGCAAAGACACATTGTCATCAGTTTATCCAAAGTTAAGATGGAGGAAAGAATCTTAAGAGCTGTGAGATGGAAACACCAGGTAACCTATAAAGGAAAACCTATCAGATTAACAGCAGATTTCACAGCAGAAACCCTGCAAGCTACAAGGTATTGGGGACCTATCTTCAGCTTCCTCAAAGAAAACAAAGATCAGCCAAGAGTTTTGTATCCAGCAAAACTAAGCATCGTATATGAAGGAAAGATATAGTCGTTTTTTTTCAGACAAACAAATACTGAGAGAATTTGCCATTACCAAACCACCACTGTAAGAACTGCCAGGGCATTCTAAATCTTGAAACAAATCCTGGAAACACATCAAAACAGAATCTCTTTAAAGCATAAATCACATAGAATCTAAAAAAAATACAAGTTTAAAAGCAAAAACAAAAAAAAACCGCCAAAATACACAGGCAACAAAAAGCACAATGAAGCAATGGTACCTCGCATTTCAATACTAACATTGACTGTAAATGGCCTAAATGTTCCACTCAAAGGATAAAAAACTGCAGAATGGATAAGAACTCAGCAACCAACTATCTGCTGCCTTCAGGAGACTCACCTAACACATAAACTCTCACATAAACTTAAAGGGTTAGAAAAAGGCATTTCATGCAAATGGACACCAATAGCAAGCAGGAGTAGCTATTCTTATATCAGACAAAACAAACTTTAAAGCAATAGCAGTTAAAAAAGACAAAGAGAGACAGTATATAAGGGTAAAAGACCTTGTCCAGAAGGAAAATATCACAATCCTAAACAAATGCACTTAACACTGGAGCTCCCAAATGTATAAGACAATTACTACTAGACCTAAGAAATGAGATAAACAGCCACACAATAATAATGTGGGACTTCAGTACTCCACTGATAGCACTAGACAAGTCATCAAGACAGAAAGTCAACAGAGAAACAATGGATTTAAACTATATCTTGGAACAAATGGACTTAACAGATATATGCAGAACATTTCGTCCAACAGCCTCAGTATACACATTCTATTCAACAGTGCATGAAACTTTCTCCAAGATAGACCATTTGATAGGCCATAAAATGGGCCTGAATAAATTTAAGAAAATTGAAATTATAACAAGCACTCTCTCAGACCACAGTGGAATAAAACTGAAAATCAACTCCAAAAGGAACCTTCAAAACCATGCAAATACATGGAAATTAAATAACCTGCTCTTGAATGAGCATTGGGTCAAAAATGAAATCAAGATGGAAATTAAAAAATTATTTGAACTGAGTTACAAGAATGACAAAACTTTCAAAACCTCTGGGATATAGCAAAGGCAATGCTAACAGGAAAGTTCATGTCCTAAACACCTACAACAAAAAGTCTGAAATTGCACAAACAGAAAATCTAAGGCCATACCTCAAGAAACTAGAGAAACAAGAACAAACAAAACCCAAACCCAGCAAAAGAAAGAAAATAACCAAGATCAAAGCAGAACTAAATGAAATGGCAACAAACAAAAAATACAAAAGATAAATGAAACGAAAAGCTAGTTCCTTGAAAAGATAAATAATATTGATAGAACATTAGCAAGATTAACCAAGAAAAGAAGAGAGAAAATCCAAATAACCTCAGAAAGAAATGAAATAGAAGATATTACAACTGATGCCACTGAAGTACAAAAGATCATCCAAGCATCTGTCCACACATAAACTAGAAAACCTAGAAGAGATGGATAAATTCCTGGAAATACACAACCCTGCTAGCTTAAATCAGGAAGAATTAGATATCCTGAACAGACCAATAACAAACAGTGAGAATGAAATGGTAATTTTTAAAACTACCAACAAATAAAAGTCCAGGACCAGATGGATTCACAGCAGAATTCTACCAGACATTTAAAGAAGAATTAGTACCAATGCTTTTGACACTATTTCACAAGAAAAAGAAAGAAGCAACCCTATCTAATTCATTCTATGAAGCCAGCCTCGCCCTAATACCAAAACCAAGAAAGGACATAACCAAAAAAGAGAACTATAGACTGGTAGATGCTAAAATCCTTAACAAAATACTAGCTAACTGAATCCAACAGCATATCACAAAGATAATCCACCATGATCAAGCAGGTTTCATACCAGGGATGCAGTGATAGTTTAACATACACAGGTCAATATGATACATCACAAAAACATAATTAAAAACAAAAATCACATTATCATCTCCATACATACAGAAAAAGCATTCAACAAAATCTAGCATCTTTTATGATTGAAATTCTCAGCAAAATCGACATACAAGGGACATACCTTAATGTAACAAAAGCTGTCGATGACAGATCCACAGCCAACATAATACTGAATGGGGAAAAGTTGAAAGCATTTCCTCTGAGAACTGGAACAAAATAAAGATGTCCTCTCTCACCACCTCTCTTCTATATAGTACTGGAAATCCTAGCTAGAGTAATCAGACAAAACAAAGAAATAAAGGGAATCTAAATTGGTAAAGAAGAAGTCAGGTTGTCACTGTTTGGTGACAATATGATTGTTTACCTTGAAAATTCTAAGAACTCATCTAGAAAGCTCCTAGAACTAATAAAAGAATTCAGCAAAGCTTCTGGATACAAGATTAATGTATACAAATCAGTAACTCCTCTATACACCAACAGCGACCAAGCAAAGAATCAAATCAAGAACTCAACCCCTTTTACAATAGCTGCAAAATAATAATAATAATAATAACAATAATAATAAAATACTTAGGAATATACCTAACAAAGGAGTCAAAAGACCTCTACGAGGAAAACTACAAAACCCTGGTGGAAGAAATAATAAATGACACAAACAAATGGAAACACATCCCATGCTCATTGATGGGTAGAGTAATTATTGTGAAAATGATCATACTGCCAAAAATAATCCACAAATTCCTTGCAATCCCCATCAGAATACCACCATCATTCTTCACAGAATTATAAGAAAAAAATTCTAAAATTCATATGGAACCAAAAAATAGCCCACATAGCCAAAGCAAGACTAAGCAAAAAAAAAAAAAAAAAAACAAATCTGGAGGCAACACATTACCTGATTTCAAACTATACTATAAGGCCATAGGTACTAAAACAGCATGGTGCTGGTATAAAAATAGGCACACAGACCAATGTAACAGAGTAAAGAACCCAGAAATAAACTCAAGTTCTTACAGCCAACTGATCTTCACCAAAACAAACAAAAACATAAAATGGGGAAAGGATACCCTATTCAACAAATGGTGCTGGGATAATTGGCTAGCCACATGTAGGAGAATGAAAATGGATCTTCATCTCTCACCTTATACAAAACTCATTCAAGATGGATTAAGGATTTAAACCTAAGACCTGAAACTGTAAAAATTTTAGAAGATAACATTGGAAATACCCTTCTAGATATTGGCTTAGGCAAGGATTTCATGACCAAGAACCCAAAAGCAAATGCAATAAAAACAAAGATGAATAAATAGCTGGGATCTAATTAAACTAAAGAGTTCTTTTGCACAGCAAAAGGAAGAGTCAGCAGAGTAAACAGATAACCACAGAGTGGGAGAAAATCTTCACAATCTGTACATCTGACAAAGGACTAATATCCAGAATCTACAATGAATTCAAACAAATCAGTAAGAAAAAAACAACCCCATCAAAAAGTAGGCTAAGGACATGAATAGACAATTCTCAAAAGAAGATATACAAATGGCCAGCAAACATATGAAAATATGCTCAGCATCACTAATGATCAGGGAAATGCAAATCAATACCAAAATGTGATACCACCTTACTCCTGCAAGAATGGCCATAATAAAACAATCCAAAAAACAGTAGATGTTGGTGTGGATGCAGTGAACAGAGAACACTTCTACACTGCTGGTGGGAATGTAAACTAGTACAGCCACTATGGCAATCGGTGTGGAGATTTCTTAAAGAACTAAAAGTAGAACTAGTATTTGATCCAGCAATCCCACTACTGGGTATCTACTCAGAGAAAATAAGTCATTATTTGAAAAAGATACTTGCACACAAATATTTATAGCAGCACAGTTTGCAATTGCAAAATTGTGGAACCAGCCCAAATACCCATCAACCAATGATCATACACACACACACACACACACACACACACACTCCACACCATACATATATACACCACACCATATACATATATACCACACATATATATCATATATATATACCAAACCATATGGATATACCACATCATATATATATATATACACACACATATATATACATATATATGTTAATCCATTGCTTTTTATGGCTGCATAGTATTCCATTATGTATATATATATATATATATATAAAATGGAACTATATATATATAATATATACACACATATATATGTATTATATATATAATATATATAATGTATATATACACATATATAATATATATGTATATATATTATATATATAATATATATAATGGAATTATATATGTATTATATATATATATATATGTAAGTGTGTGTGTGTGTGTGTGTGTGTGTGTGTGTGTATAATGGACTACTATGCAGCCATAAAAAGGAATGTATTAACAGTATTTTCAGTGACCTGGATGAGATTGGAGATTATTATCCTAAGCGTGTAACTCAGGAATGGAAAACCAAACGTCACATGTTCTCACTGATATGTGGGAGCTAAGCTATGGGATGCAGAGACATAAGAATGATAAATGGAGTTTGGGGACTTGGGGGGAAGAGTGGGAGGGGATTGAGGAATAAAAGACTACAAATAGGGTGGAGTATATCCTGCTCAGGTGATGGGTACACCAAAATCTCACAAATTACCACCAAGTAACTTGCTCATGTAACCAAATACCACCTATACCCCCAATAACTTATGGAAAAATAAAATAAAAATGAAATAATAAGTAACGCATAAAAACTATTGATTTCATTTGCAAAAAGACAATATATGTGGAACATATTATTTCAAGTATAACCTTTCGGCACTAAAATATTACTTTTCAAAATCTCAACAAGAGGTAATTTGTGCTTTACGAAACCCTGCTGGAATCATTTTATCATCCTGCACAATTCGGAATTGTTTTCAGAGTGTTAAATTCAATTGCATAAAACAGTTATAAGTAGATAGTTAGTGGCAGATTATAAAAAACTTTATTGTCAGTACTGATTTTGTTACATGCCAGAGTACAGGCACATCTTGTTTTATCACTCTTCATCCATTTTATAGCATTGTACAGACATTGCATTTCTAACGAACTGAACCTTTGTGACAGCCCTGCTCTGAGCAAGCCTATCAGTGCAATTTTCCCAGTAGCACTCACTTACGTCTCTGTGTCACGTTTTTGTCATTCTCTCAATACTTCTAACTTCCTCATTATTATTTGATGGGTTTTGGTGATATGTGATCAATGCTCTTTGCTGTTACTATTGTAATATTTGTGAGGAACCATGAGCCACACCCCTATAAGATGGCAAACTTAGTCCATAAATGTTGTATGTTTTCTGACTGCGCCACCAACCAGCCATTTCCCATTTCTCTTCCTCTCTTTAGGCCTGCCTACTTGCTGAGACACAAAAATATTGAAATCAGGTCAGTTAATAACCCTACAATGGTCTCTTAAGTGTTCAAGTGAAAAAAAGAGTAGTCACACAGCTTTCACTTTAAATCAGAAGTTAGAAGTGATTAAACCAAGTGAGGAAAATGTGTCAAAAGCAAAGATAGACAAAAACCTAGGCCCCTATGCCAGACAGTTAGCCAACTTGTGAATGCAAAGGAATAGTTCCGCAAGGAAATTAAAAATACTATGTCAGTGAACATACAAATGTTAAGAAAGCAATGTAGTCTTCTTGTTGATAGGGAGAAGGTTTTATTGGTCTAGATAGAAGATCAAACGAGCCACAGCATTCCCCAGAGCCAAAGCCTAATCCAGAGCAAGGTCAAACTCTCTTCCATTCTATGAAGGTTAAGATAGGTGAAGAAGCTGCAGAAGAAAAAAACAAGCCAGCACAGGTTGGTTCATGAGATAAGGAAAGAAACCGTCTCTGTAATATAAAAGTGCAAGGTAAAGCAAAAAGTGCTGATGTAGGAGCTGCAGTAAGTTATCCAGAGGATCTAGCTAAGATAATTGATGAAGGTGGGTACTTTAAACCACAGACTTTCAATGTAGACATAACAGCTTCCTGTTGGAAGGAGACACCATCTACGACTTTCATAGTGAGAGAGGAGAAGTCAATGCCTGGCTTTAAAGCGTCAAAGAATAGGCTGAATCTCTTGCTGGAAGCTAATTTACCTGGTGACTTTAATTTGAAGGTGGTACTCATTTACCATTCTAAAAATCCTAACACCTTTAAGAATTATGCTCAATCCACCCTGCCTGTGCTCTATAAATTGAACAGCAAAGCCTGCAGGATAGCATATCTGTTTACAGCAGTATTTACTGATCTTAAGCCCCCTATTGAGAATTACTGCTTATAAAAATAAATTCCTTTCAAAATATTATTGCTCATTGACCATATACCTAGTCACCCAAGAGCTCTGAAGCAAAAGATGAATGTTGTTTTCATGCCTGCTATCAAAACATTTATTCTGCAGTCCATGAATCAAGGAGTAATTTCAACTTTCAAGTTTTACTATTTAAGAAATACCTTTTGTAAGGCTATCACTGCCATCAATGGTGATTTCTCCTGCTGGATCTGGGTAAAATAAATTGAAAACCTTCTGGAAAAGAGTCCTCATTCTAGATGCCGTAAATAACTTTCATGATTCACAGGAGGAAATCAAATATCAACATTAACAGGAGTTTGGAAGAGGTTCATTACAGCCCTCCTGGGCGACTTTGAGGGGGTCAAGACTTCAGTGGAAGAAATAACTGCTGATGTTGTGGAAATGGCAGAAGACCTAGAACTAGAAGTGGAGATTGAGTTTGAATTGCTGCAGTCTTGTGATAAAACTTTAGTGAATGGGGAGTTGCTTCTTGTGAAGAAGCATAGACAGTGAATTCTTGAGATGGAATCTACTTCTGGTGAAGATGCTGTGAATATTGTCGAAGTGACAACAAAGGACTTTGAATATTGTATCAATTTAGCTGACGAAGCAGCTTTAGAGTTTGTGAGGATTGACTTCAACTTTGGAAGAAGCTCTGCAGTGGGTAAATGCCATCAAGTACCGTTTTAAGTAGAGTGTTGAAGTCTCCTGTGGACCCACTCCATCTGCCTGGGACAAGAATCCTCCCTTTGTCTAGCATACTCATGCTGTCCATTACCAGCCTGCTACTCACCCAGCAGTCATCTGGGTTATTAGATCAAGTGCTGTAGTATTGCAGTCCTTTTGTTCAAATCACCCTTATTTTACTTAATGGCCCCACAGAGCAAAAGTAGTGATACTGACATATTGTTAACATTTTCCTATTTTATTATTCATTACTGTTATGAATCTTTTACTATGCTTAACTTACAAATTAAAGTTTATCATAGATGTGTATATATAGGAAAAAGCACAGCATGTATAGAGTTTGGTACTATGCAGGGTTTTAGGCATCCACTGGAGGTCTTGGAATATATCACCTGTGGGTAAAGGAGAAGTACTATATTACCAAGAAGTATTGTAAAACTTCTCTACAAATCATCTCATTATAACCAGCTTTACAAGAAAATCAGAAAGTATTAGGTTGCATTTTCAAATGTGTTGGAAATACTTGATGTAATAGGTGAATAACCATAGCCAGATTCACCAAAGCCCTTGAATACAGCATCCTCTTAGAACAGATGTGCAGTGCACAGTGAAGTAACAAGTAGGATTTTCAGGTAACACTGAGGAAATAGAAAACTAAATGTGGGTCTAGTAGACTTGATAACCACAAATCTATCCAACAATAGTCAGAGAAGATAAATATATTTGCTTACAAATACAAATAAAGTTGGTTTAATCATAATTGTTTACACAGTATTCTACTAGATATTCTGGGGGATTCATACAGATTTGAACCCCGGTTTAGATTCTGCTGATAAACCTGAATAACTGTGTGAAGAATGCTTTTCTGGGTATGAAAACTTTACTAAACTCTTAAGTGAAACTTGCATGGGGTTTGGGGTTATGCAGAACAGTGACAGAAATACAGGCACCTGCTTCACCATTCAGTTTTAGCCAAATCAACCCTGACAGTCTACAGCCAGATTGCCCCCACAGCTGTCATTTTGGCTAAAATTAAATATGAATGACTGGAGAACATTACAATATGTTTTTCCCCTATCCCCAGCTTACTTAAGGTATAACTGACAAAAGATGGTATATATTTGAAGTTTACAACGTGATGTGTTTATACATGCATACATTGTGAAGTTATCACCACAATCAAGCTGATGATCATATCCCTCACCTCACATAGTTACGTGTGTGTGTGTGTGTGTTGAGAATATCACACATCTATTCTCTTAGCAAATTTTAAGTATGCAATGTCTTATTATTACTTATTGTTACTCGTTATACATTGTCTCCGTAATGTATTCATCTTCTAACTGAAAGTTTGTGCTCTTTGACCAACATCTCATTTCTCTCAATCCTGGATCCCTAGTAACTTCTATTCTCTTTTTCCATGAGTTCAACTTTTTTTAGAGTTCACATGTGAGATCATGGAATAGTTCTCCTTCTGTATTTGCCTTATTTTGCTTAGCATAGTGTGCTCCAGCTTCAGCTATATCATTGCAAAGGGCAGGATTTCCTTCTTTTTAAGCTAATATTTCATTGTAAATATGTATTTTATATATTATAATATATTGAGAATATGCTATTGTGAATCATGCTTCAATGAACATGGAAGTGCAGATGTCTCTTCAAGATAATAATTTCATTTCCTTTGGATATACAGGCTGAGCATCCCCAATATAAAAATCCAAAATTCAAAATACTCCAAAATCAGAATTTTTTTGAGTGTTGACATGATGTCACAAATAGAAAAATTTTAGCTGACCTAAATGACAGTTCACAGTCAAAAATTTGTTTCATGCACAAAATTATTTAAAATACTGTATAAAATTACCTTTATACCGTGTGTATAAGGTGTATATGAAACATAAATGAATTTCGTATTTAGACTTGGGTCCCATCTGCAAGATATCTCTTCATGTATATGCAAAGATTCCAAAATCCACAATAATTCGAAATCTGAAACACTTCTGGTCCCAAGCATTTTGGGTAAAGGATACTCAACCTGTACATCCAGAAGTAGGATTGCTAGATGATATCATAATTTTATATTTAATTTTTTGAGGAGTTTCCATACTGTTTTCCAAAACGGCTATGCCAATTTACATTTCTGCCAGCAACATACAAGGGTTTCTTTTTCTCCACATCCTCGCCTACTCTTGTTATCTTTGACTTTTAGATAATTGTCATCCTAACAGATATGAAGTGATAACACATCGTGGTTTTGATTTGCATTTCCCTAATGATTAGTGATATTGAATATCTTTGGAAAAATATCGATTGAGATCCTTTTCCGATTTTGATAATTGTTTTTCTATTGAGTCATATGAGTCCCTTATGAATTTTGAATATTAACCCTTTATCAGATACATGGTTTGTAAATATTTTCTACTATTCAACGGGTTGCCATTTCATGTTTTTTTATTGTTTCCTTTGCTGTTCAGAAACATATTAGCTTGGTATAGTCTCTTTGTTTATTTTTGCCTTTGTTACCTATTCCTTTGTTTTCATATACAGAAAAAAAAAATCATTGCCAAAACTGATGTCGAGGAGAGTTTCCCTTATGTTTTCTTCTAGAAGTTTTATGGTTTCAGGTCTTACATTTAAGTCTTAAATCCATTTTGAATTAATATTTGTGTAAAGTGTAAGATAAGGATCCAATTTTATTCTTTTGCATAAAAGATGTTTTTTTCAACACTATTTACTGAGAAGACTATTTTTTCCCTGTTGTACCCTCTTAGTGCCCTTGTCAAAAATTAGCAGACCCTATATATGTAGGTTTATTTCTGGGATTTTATTATGTTCCACTGTTCTATGTGCCTGTTTATATGCAGTACCATACTGTTTTGATTATGAAAGTTTTATAATATAATTTGAAACACGGAAGTATGATACCTCCAGCTTATTCTTCTTGCTCAAGATTGCTTTAGCTATTAAGTTTTGTGTCTATATATGGTTTCATTCAAATTTTGAATTGTTTTTTAATTTCTGTAAATAATGAATAATGTTATTGAATTTTGATAAGAATTTCATTGACTCTATAGATCATTTTAGTTAGTATAGGATTTTGACAATATTGAGTCTTCCAATTCATGAACAGGAAGTATATTTCCTTTTATTTGTTTCTTCTTCAGTTTCCTTCATCAGCGTTCCATAGTTTTCATCATACAAATCTTTGATCTCCTTGGTTAAATTTATTCCTAAGTATGTTATTCTTTTTGATGTTATTATAAATGAGGTTAATTTCTTAATCCTTTTCAGATAGTTCACTGCTAGTATATAGAAATCCAACTGATTTTTGTATGGTGATTTTATATCCTGCAACTTTACTCAATATATTTAATAGTTCAAAAGTTTTTGGTGAAGATCTTAAGTTTTCTCACATGTAAGATTATGTTAACTCCAAGAAGATATGAGTTACCAATGGCTACTGTAATAAATTTTCACAAACTTGGTGGCTTAAAACAACAATTATCTTACATATCTGAAAGTCATAAATCCAAAATCAGTACGATTGGGCAAAAATCGAGGTGTTGTAAGGGCTGTGTTCCTTCCAGGGACTCTAGGAGGCCTCTTTGCCTCTTCCAGGCTCTGCCAATTGCTGACGTTCCTTGGCTGTGACCACCCGACTCCAGTCTCTTCCGTCATCACACTGCCTTCTCTTCTGTCTGTGTCAAATATCCCTTTGCCTCTCTTTCATTAGGACACTTGTGACTACATTGGACCCACTTGGATAATCCAGGATAATCTCTTTATCTCAAGATGCTTAGTCACATGTTTTATAACTCCATACCAGTCTGCTATATCACTTATGACCTTAAAAAGAAAACCAAACTAAGTATTTGTCAACTCTCTCCTAAGAAAACCTAGATGTTTTTCAGAGAATAGAATAAAGTTATCCAGTATGGCTAAGCGACACTCAGGAGTACCTGAAATAACAATACAAAATATCTATCTTTTTAATATTTATGTAATATTTTGGTTATTTTTGAATTTCTGCTTATGAATCTGTCATTTTAAAGTTTGATATATACAAAATGCCTGTCTTTTTATTTTATAATACTAGTACACTACCCTGTTTACTTTCAGAATTGAGCTGTTTATTTATGTAACAAATATTTTATAATATCCACTAAGTGCTAGGTAATTTTTTACATTTTACCTGAAGATTTTGTGACAGATGTTACCAATTAGATATTTTTTCATAAATTCCTATATAAATGAATCAAACTGATTTGTGAGAATTCCTTATATCATGACCTGAATTAGCATATTACAATGAAAATATTTTTATGAATGCTAAGTATGTCCTTAATGCTTTACCATCCTCTTTGAAAAATAATGAAGCAGAAACTCTTGTCAAGAATTATAGAGCTTTAAGGAAACAGAGAGAGGTGATCTCACTCAAAAAGACTCAGATCCCCAGTCGGCAAAGCAGTTTAAACAAGGCACGCACTCATTTGCTTCTTATTCTCAAACTCCTGCCAGTGTTTCATGTTTACTCCCTCATTAAATAGATGAATTTTATCATTCAATGGAGAAATTACCCACATGAAACAGGCAGTTTAGTAGGGCGAGGGGGCATGAGATTTTTGGATCCAGATAAACACGGGTTGGTTTCTTGACTCTGGCACATGTGTGAGAATGGATAAATTATTTACTTTGCTGCATTCATTCATATCAAGTGACTAGACATAGTAAGTCTCTCAGTATATGATAATAGCTATTATGAATAAAAATATAAATAAGAAAATATAAATAAGACCAATGTTACATGGTTAGAGACTGTGCGCTATGTATGCGGGATTTTTCTCGAAGATGACAATCAGTTATTTTTTAGGGACTAAGAGAAAGCTTTAGGGAGGAGGGTCTTTAGCTTTTAAGGGTTAAAAAAAGAGAATCAGGAAGGCAAAAGACCATTTTACATATATAATACACACAGGAAGTATATTTCCTTTTATTTGTTTCTTCTTCAATTTCCTTCATCAGCGTTCCATAGTTTTCATCATACAACTCTTTGATCTCCTTGGTTGAATTTATTCCTAAGTATGTTAGGCATAAATAAGAAGGAGGAGGAAGAAGAGAAGAAGCAAGAAAATCGTTATGGTGGGGCGAGACTGGCATGACATGTTTATATGACAGAGAGAAGCAGCCCTGATTTCACCAGGCAGAACCTCAGATAACACTGGAAAATAATGTTTTGTAGTTAGAGTAGGACCCTCATATTGCAGATCCTGAAAATCAGGCACAAATGGTTACATGCGATATGACACAAGATGGGGAACCATTGAAGGTCTTTGAGCGGAAGAGTGACACGATGGAAATAGTTGATAATTTGCATATATAGCGAAAGAGTTTAAAGAATACTAATCAAATGAAATTGGGAACTGAGAAAAATATATCTTCTGAAACAGACAATTTAATGGAAAATTGTGACACTATCCAAGTAAATAACATAACAAGAAAAAGACTTTGCAGAATATTGATTTAATGCATCACTTAAGCAAGAGAATATCTCAAACCTGCATTATCTATGCTCTATTTCCTTGTACCTTGGACAGCTTATCTATTTAACTCCCTCCAAAGAACAGACACAGTTTTCTACATGAATTGTTTGCTTATGATGTATAGTACTTAACAGACGATAAACTGCATCTCACAGAGAATTCAGCACTTTTAGAAGTTGTGTATTCTTTAATATGCCACGGGTTATAATATCATGAATAAAAATGACTGAAATTTTTTTTTCAGGCCAGCAGGAGATAACTGCCATCATCATCATCTGTTGAAAACATATCACTGCCAAAGAAATCACTTTCAATATGCACAAAAGTTTGTAAATTGCAATTTGACCCCATTGTATAAATTTCAATAGTCATCTGAAACATCGAAAGAACCCATTTAAAATAATTATGTTGATTCTAAATTGTGCATTCAAATGATATGTTCTGTTCACTGTTAGTGGATATGACAAGAACATATGCCATAAAACTAAGATGAAAAGTTGAAGTTAGTTATCAAACCTGTTGTTAATTTTAAGATATAGGTAAGACAAATGTACCTCCTGAAAAGGACTACAGTTTTTTAAAGATAGAAATTGTTTGGTTATTTCTACATATTTATCATATTAGAGATAAAAATTAGCCTTTATTACAGTGAAAGCTCTGTGGAATTCTTTCAGCATAGGAAAATAAATGTCACACTCCATTAATATGAAGTGAATGCCTTATTTGGTCAAATCAGCATGCATAATTTAATTAGATGCCCTAATATTCTGAGGAATAGCATGAAAGAGCAGCTCAAATATGTTTAGCAGTTCTGAATTTTAGAAGCATTATAGTTAAATGGTATGTGTCCTTAAAGAACACTTCACAATAACATCACTCTGCTCTTGACCACAGAGAGGTCTTAGCAAGTTTCTACTCTTCTAACTCTACAAAGCACAACATGGACAGGGACAACTGGATGTGAAAGTTGGGAGGCAGAGAGCTTGATGAATTTTATAACACGGATCTGGAGCGATCAAGGTTTGCAGGAATCTGGAACTGGTAGGAGCTGCAAAGGATGTGGCTTTGGGGAGTGGAGGGTAAAGGCAGAAAAGTCCTTGTAATTGAAATTCTTTTGGGGGATAAGAAGTTTGATCTCACTTTTGCTTTCATGAATGTAAGCAAATAGGAAAAGTGATAGCTTGTTATTTATGAAACCCTGGTTATTTGGACAAACCTCTAATTTTGGGTTGGAAGTCAGAGTCAGACGAAACACATCAGTGTCATTCGAGTTTCTGTTGCTCCTCTGGGAGTTGATTTGACCCTAGCTCAAGAAGAGCATCAGTAAATGTGAAATGATGTAGATAAACTAAAGATATTGCTAAAAAGCTAACAGAGAGAGCTTAGTGAAAATCAGACCATTTAAGGCAACAGAGAACATAAAAAATCAAAGGGAAATAGTCATACAGATACTTGGACAGCAACGTTCTTGACAGCCTTAGTGTTAGTGCTAAATGGTTTTTTATTTTTTTAATGTAAAGATTGTTTGCTTTTCTATAGCCCTCCTAAATATAGTGTACTACACAGTGTAATATCTGTTACTCAAATAATTATAATATGTAATCCAATATATTTAAAGAAGCAGAAGGACCAGTAGTGTATTTGTCATTTTTAGATGCATTTCAATGGTTCCATAAAGGGTTTAGTATGGTAGGTTTAGACATACCTTATTATCTCTTCTTGCCGGGTAAGAAAAGAGCATTATTGTTACTTTTATTTTCCCCTGATGATGCTGTTGGTAAACAGCACATTCTTAATAAATATTTGTTGACTGACTCTTTCAATCTCACAATACATATTATAAGTGAAAAAATGTTTTAAGCCTTTCATGGTGCTGGCGAAAAACATTAGGACAACTTATCAATCGTTCTAGGAAGATGGGAATGACTGTAAAGAAAGGGATGTACCTTTTCTTTTGTTTTTTATTAAAATGCAATGTACTGAATATGTCAGAGGGAAAGTGAGGCCTCGTTATATATGGTACGATGATAATGATTAAAAGTTGCATCAAAATTGGTCTAGCCTGGATGTTTGTTTCTGTGATGAGCCCTTATCAGGTCTCAATCTGTGGATCCTTTGTCTCTGGTCAATGAAAAAGAGGTATCAAGAAACCCAAGGGCCAGAACATAACTTGGTATTGAGATTGAAACCTATGACACTGCGGAAAACTCTCCAAGAGATCATCCACATCTCTAGGCCCTGTGTCACTTCATTCCTGATGATGACTGACTTTCATGGCTCTCTAGTGTGTATTCAGGTCGAAAATGGGCTTTCTTTCCTTCTTAGTCTATAGACTGAAGCGAAGTCTTAGTCACAATTTCAAAGTCCTAAGAAAAGGACTTGATTAACTAAACTTAGATTAAGTCCCAAGCCGGGACTGATACACTGTGGGCTGGGTAATAGGAATACAATTAGCTCAGTTGCAAACATGTGAATGGAAAGCTACAGTGGAATTTTGGAGAAAAGAGGAGTGGGAATTCTATCCAATAGGCATCCACTGTATTTGTCTAGCTCTAGCTGCTGGTAGGAGTTCTGCTCTAAACAAAAAGAAACAAAGTACCTTCCAGTATGACTGGTTTTTCCTCCCTCCCTTGGCCCTATATCATTGCAGATGCCCTTGTCTAGATTGAGCCAATGGATTTGCAAATGATCTGAAAGTTTTCAATCTGCAGACGAGATCTACAATAATTTGAGTATTTGGGTTTGAGTTCGATCCATTTCTGCTTTTTCTCCTCCTACCCAGACGTGAAGCTCAGGTTCCAGCATACTTCACTGATGACTGTGCCCACTGTACAGTGGTGTTCAGTCCCCACTAGCTAAGGAGCATATTTTCTTCACTTGCCTTTCATTCCTTGAAATCATCCCTAATGCCAAAGCTTAAACTGAATTTTTTTTTTCAGGCTGAATTCACTTTATTTTTTATTTTTATTTTTTTGCATAGAAGCCCTATGTTGTAGCCACAGCTGGAGCCTGGCTCCCCTGCACGCAGACTCTGGTATGGGTCTTGAGGAAGTGGTCAGTGAATTCCTGATAGAGAGACTCAGTGACAGTCTTTTTCTTTCCAGAGGTCGGGGGTCAGGTAGCTGAAGGTCTTCGAGATGGCATCAAAGGTGGCTTCCGCGAAGTTGCCCAGGGTGGCAATGCAGCCCCTGGCTGAGGAGTAGCAGTCATCGTTACCAGCCATCATGAACAGCTTCTTGGGCACAGGCGCCGAGAGGATGCCAGTGCCTGTGGGCGCGGGGATGAGGCGCATCAGCACAGAGCCGCAGCGGCCTGTCGCCTTGCAAGGGATGGTGTGGGGCTTCCGATCTTGTTCCCCCATAGCCTCTGCACACGGGGACAATGGAGAGCTTGGCCAGGATGACGGCCCCGCGGGTGGCAGTGGCCACCTCCTTGGAGCACTTGACACCGAGACCGACGTGGCTACCGTAGTCTCCGATGGGAACAAACGCCTTGAACGTGGTGCGCTGTCCGGCGCGGGTCTGCTTCTGCACCTGCGTAATCTTCAAAACCTCGTCCTTAAGAGAGTCCCCCAGGGAAAAGTCAATGATCTCAGATTCCTAAATGGGCAGGGAGAAGAGATAGTTCTCCTCCAGGGACTAGATCTTCACGTCCTTGACCAGGCAGCCCAGCTTGGTGACGGGCATCCACTCCTTATCCTTGGCCTTGCCTCCACCAGCTTCTGGGCCTCCGCCTGGCCCTGACCCCACCACGGCCACGACCTCGCCTCGGATGCCACTGCCGAAACCTCCACGGAAGCCACTGTGGGTCCCCATCCTAGGGCCTCTGGCCCCCTGCCTCGCCGCCCTAGATGCACTGGCGTCATATGCCATTTGGTGTTTTCTTCGAAAAGAAGCTAAACTGGAAATTTCTAACATGACAATCAATAACTACTATTCCCCTCCCCAACCCCCCAACCCCCACTTCTTTTAAGCAAAAATTGTCTCAGATAATGACCCAAAGGTAAAAGTGGAGAATATAATTTGTCCAGGTGGCTGGTGTAATTTTATTTTCTTTCTTTCTTCCAATAATTCTATTGCTCTCTTTACATACGGTACGTTAGTCTAAGGCAAGTTCCTACAAAGAACTTGTTCTCTGCTTTTAATGTCTTTTAAGACAATCATTAAAATTGTACATCTGACAACACGTTTTCTATCTGATATTTTCTCTGCTTATTCAAAAACTTAAAAATTGTAAGCTTTCCTTGTAGGACTTTCTACTTAAATTATTAATCCAATTTAATTTAAATTCTCATAAGTTATTAAAGAAGATTGCATGTGAGTAGCCAGTTTTCAGATTTGGCAAGTTCTAATTCAAGACAGTGTGAATGTTCAACCTTTGGCTATTAACTTTCCTTAAGTAAAGCATGAGATAATTTCTTTCATCCAAGATAAACTGTGGGTTGCAGATGCTTTTCAAAGGGTTTAATTAATTATGTCAATTTTAGACCACCCAAGAGTTGGAAGTAGAGTTGGAATTGAATATATAGATACAGCTCAAAAGTAATATAATGTCTTCTAGGCCTAACAATTTTCATAATTGAAGACTTTAATAGATAATTTGGTGTGTCTTTGAAAGCCGTGTATTCACCTACATTAGGAGGTGACAGTTACGAAATAAACTGTTGTTTCTTGTGACACTGCCACTGTTATATTTTTCCAGAGTCAATGGGATAATTTTGTAAAATTAATTGACCGTAAGATACTTGTTTTTCATTAAATAAAGTATCAAGGCAGCCATCATCATGGCCTAAGGAATATTTTTGAAAAGAAATAACAGAAAAGAAATCTTTGTAAAAAGAAAACCAAGGAAGACTAACAGTAGTTTCAGAAGTTTCCGTAAGTACGTATACTCCCCAGATAGGGTTAAAAGTATTTCAGCCTTGAATTCCACTGTGTGACAACCACATACATACTCAATTAATACAAACGAGGGTAAAATGGCTTAATTAAATCATATGTGTGATGTCCCACAAAACATAAATACTAACCCAAGAATGAAGTAGATCGGCATTGAGTGGTGTTATTTGAGGGTCACATGAGGATCTCACCTTTTATCAAACATTTCTTCACCAAGTAGTCACATCACCTAACATTTTTGCTACTGGATGGATGAATGAAAAACATTCACCACTGAATACCCAATGGGTAAATATACTTATTCATACCGGTGCTGTGCAGTAGAACAACACTGTTGAGAAATAGTCTTTAACAAAACCAGTCTAGCAGAGCACTGAGCAAACATTTCAGAAAAGCAGCAGGTTATTTTGAAATTCATTTTAGTATAAAAACACAGCAAAAAACAAACAAAAACAAAGCCAAAGGTAGCTATTATGTTTTTGAGCTCTTGATCATTCAAGAGCTAAGTCAAAGCACGCCAGAAATAAAGTTGTGGTTGAAAGACAAACATAACACCGCGGATAGGTGAGAGAGCAGGAAGCGGGACTTTCGTAAGGAGTTATGGAGTGGTTCAACTGGATTTTTATAAATTCTATTTTGCTGGTATGTGGCTGATGATGATGTAAGAATTGCTGTGTCCTGAAGTTATCATGTATGGCCAAGTGATAACAAGGTCTGATAAAAGTTGGAGGGTGACGACAAGAATTGACACAGAGGATAAAAAGGAAACAAAGGGGGAAGAGTGCAAGAAGCTCTCCCTTTGGAGATGGTTATTATGTTAGGTAGGTGGCCTCTGATGTTACGCCCTAAGACTTCTAAATGGTTCCTAGGGCCTTGCTCATGAGTGTGCTCAGCAGAGCAGCGGAGTCAGCTTTACCGAGGGGACTGTTAGATACGCAGAACTGAAGGCAGCGCTTCAGACCTGCAGAATCAGAATCTGTATTTTAACAACGTTCCAAGTACTTCACGTGCGTGTTAATTTTGGAGAAGCATTCCTGTTTGCTATCTAGACACAAAAGCCCAAACGATGTCTTGATAAGTAAAATTTAAACTCCAATAAAAACATCGTTCTTTGATTTTGTTATTTTAATCCGAGACTAGGCAATAATGAGACTTTGTTTTGCTCAATTTAATTCTAAAATATAGACAATCTGTTCAAAGGCTGCATGCTATCTACATAGCTGCTTCCCTGTGATTAGAAGACAACGGAAAATATACTTCCCCCTTTGTCAGCCAAGGCACTGGAAATTGGGAGACTGCCTCTCTTCTCTTTTCCACATGATGTCAAAGCAGCCACATGAAAAATGAAAAACCAGGCCAAGTGTGGTCGTGTGCATCTGTAGTCTCAGCTACTCAAGCGGGAGAGCCAGGATCACTTGAACTCAGGAGTCTGAGACCAGCCTGGGCAACATAGCAAGACCCAATCTTAAAAAAAAAAAAAAAGGAAAAGAAAAAGAAAAAGACAAAACAATGAGTTTTCAAACGTGTTCTACATATTTGGGAAATTCTCTGTGTCTGAATGCTTTTATGTACTCATGAGAAATATAGCCATTAGGCCTAAGAAAGTATACTAAACCAAGAAAAATCAAATGCCTTTCAAGCCACTTAATAGTAAAGAATCCGAGTTCACAGAAAAGATTATCTCTTACAGAGTTCAACCCCAAATAAGAGACAGCCTTTTTTTAGTATGGTTAAACTCCCTGTAACCTGACCACATATTTCAATATGTGGTCATTGTAACTTCGGAATGGTTAAGAAACTTCCTGCTCAGATAACTCTCATTTCACCTGATCCCAATTTTCCCACTTAAGGCCCAGACCACCCCAAAAATAAAGAAAACAGACAAATTACTAGCAAGAACTATATAACTAAAGGTTGTATGCAAACCTGTGAAAAGTAGCTATTTTTATAATCATCTCCCCTTCAGAATGCAAGTTTGAGGTCAAATTAGAAGTCTTAACATAATCCAATACTTTATTTGCACATCCAAGATACAGAACAATTTCATAGGCATGTTCCTATGTTGCGTTATGACTTTCCAACAATCATAGTATTTTCTAGCTCTCAGTTTCTCTCTTTATATTAAGGAGATAAAAATACGAGTACCACCTTCCTCATGGTGTTAATGTGAATATAGGTGACAGATTAAAGAGCTTTGAGAGGTATCAAGTCCTATATTAATATAAAAGACTATTATTGGTAAATATGTTTTATTATTATTATTATTATTATTATTTTGAGATGGAATCTCACTCTGTTACCCAGGCTGGAGTGCAGTGGCACAATCTCAACTCACTGCAACCTCTGCCTCCCGGGTTCAAGCAATTCTTCTGCCTCAGCCTCCTAAGTAGCTTGGAATACAGGCATGTGCCACCACGCCTGGCTAATTTTTGTAGTTTCAGTAGACGAGGGTTTCAACATGTTGGCCAGGCTGGTCTCGAACTTCTGACCTCAGGTGATCCACCTGCTTCGGCCTCCCAGAGTGCTGGGATTACCAGCATGAGCCACTCTGCCTGTCCAGTATGTTTTCTTAAAGACATTTTAGGATTTATAAAGTGGTATGTATTTTGGGTTTAGGTAATAACATGTAGTTTAGGATGTCCAATTCCGCCATCAGTAACATTCATGTTTCAATAGATTTTTCTTCAAAAAGTTGAACGTAGAAATTGACCATTTTAATGTAGAAAGAAATATTTTTACAGGGCAACAACATAGATACACTTTTTCTTCACTCTATTTGGCCTTGAACAATTATTAAAAGGCACATAGATACAATTTTGAAAGCGTGAGGAAAACAGAGTCATAAATTAATTTGTTGGTGTTAGTTTTATTTTTATTACATTTTGCATACTTTATTCAATTTCATTTCCTCAATCAACTTCTTTATAACTGATTATACCTAATGGCCATTATAAGGTGTATTAGGAATTTTTGAGCTCAATTTTTTTACCGACAACAAAAAATTCTAGTGAAAATATAAATGTTTGGTAGTTCTCTGAACACTCAACATCAATACATTTTTGCATCGGCGATAACGCAGTAGTGTTTATTTTTTCAATATATAGAACCACATTAATAATTTTTATTGTGACAGGTGATTTTTTCCCTTCAAATACACTACTCTCTTACAATTTGTATAATTACTTAAGTATTCATTCATTCATTTAACAAAGACCTGAGTGCCTATTATGTGCAATGGAAAGTTCCATGCATTTGAGAAAAAATAATGGTGACCAGCATTCTCTCCTAAGACTCATATTTAGATGGGGAATGAGAGATAATAGACAGGTAAATTAGCCACGGAGACATTTTTCTGATAATAATTGCTATGAAGAAACAAGCAAACAAAACCAGAGAATAAGTTAGATGGGTAGATATCATTCCCAAAAAAACCATTTCTCTGAGCAGTGACTTTTGAAGAGAAATACGGATGATGAGGAGGAGCCAGCAGATGAAGACAGAGGGGAAGGGCATCGACAGCAGAGAGAACAGCTAATCAAACAGCTTGCAGAACATCTGAGACGCGAAGGCCGGTGTGATTGCAGTGCAGTGAGAGAGGGGTGGGTACCAGTTGAGACCAGAGCGAGAGGTATGGACTCTGATAGGATGCTGTTGCATCTTATAGGCCATAGCAATGAATCAGGAGATTAATGCAGACGTAGTGGGAGGCAACTGGAGAATTCTAAGCAAGAAAAGGACATACTGTATCTTATGTTTTAAAAGCTAGCTGCTGTGTGGAGAACATATTGTGGTAGGGATGAGTGCAGGTGTGGAAGAAGAGACCAGATGAAGATGGTTGCAGTAATGCAAGTGGGAGATAATAGTGGTTTCAGTGCGCAAAGCAGCGAAAGACATGGTGAGAGGTAATTGCACTTAAAGTCTATTTTGAAGGGAAGCCCCACAATGTTCACTTATCAGTGGGCATTCAGAGGAGAAAGAAGGGAATTAAGAAAGAAAGGTAGGTTTCAGACTGACCAGTTGTTTTCTGCTATTAACTGAGTTAGGAAAAAATGAAGAAGGAACAGAGTGATGAAAGAAAAGGGGGAAACTCAAGAAAATTAGAAAGTCATCTGACTTAACCAACCTTGTAATTTCTAATATTGCTTTTTATGTTTGGGATGCCCTCTCTTTCACAGACCCTTGGAAGAGAAAGAAGCAATATAAAAATATATAAGATTTCCTAGAACTCCTCTAGAGTTTAAAGACAAAAGATTTTTCTAGGAGGAAGAGAAAACAGGTCTCTCTGTGGCTGTGGGTGGGCTTTCAATCCTCTTGAAGAAGAAAGACATTGAATCTACTCTGTCTTCATATTCTAAGACTAGAATGTTAGTTCCCTTGGGAGTTCTTCACGCCACTGGACAAATGTCGTCCTCTGATTATGCCTCAGCTTCACTTGAAGATTTTAAAAGGTTTTTAGGGCAAGTTCAGGAGACTTAACTAAGTCAATTGTAATATTATCTGTACATTCAACATTGCCATGCATTTTTTAAATAAAACACTGGAGCTGACAGAAGCAGGCTCCTCAGGGACATTCACGGTTTTGCCTTAGGAGTAATGAGGGCCACTAAAGAGTATTAAGGTGAGGAGTGAAAGAATCAGGTGCCTTTTTAAAAGATCCATTTGGCTGCAAGTTTGTTGCCGTCACGGGGATCCTGAAGTGGAGTTAAGCAAGACTGGAGAGAAAGGGGACGCCAGTGTTAACTGTTAAGCATACTGAAGCACGCCTACTGTGACTGAGATGCAGAAAGTGAACAGATGCAAGAGATCTATGGTGCAGGCTGATTAGTTGGATATGAAAGCCTATGTAAAGGAAAGGAAGAGGTAAATATTAGCCTCAAGCTTTCTGTCTTGTGGCCCCTGGTGGATAGTGGTACTGTTTGCTGAGATAAGAAACAATACATGTCACACAATTTAAAGGTGAGATGATGACTTCCATGTTGGACATACTGTGAGATATCAGTGAGCCATCCAGGGGGAAGGGACAGTGGGATCTACAGCTCTGGTGCTCAAGAGAAACGTCTGGGCTGCAGATAGAAATGTGGAAATCATTAGTACAGTTGCAAATGAAACTATGTAGGTGAATGAGATGACCGAAAGAGAGTCTTGTGGAGTGAGATGAGACTATGGCCTATGGGGGATTCTGAAAACTACAAATATTCAAGAGACAAGAGGTGGAAACACAAATAACATAGAGAAGAGGGGACAAAAGCCAGAACACAGGAGGCTGAAGGAGGAGAACACCTGGGGAAATACAGAGTGGTCAACCACACGAGCGTTTTTGAGAAGCCAAAGACTGAACATTGTTCATGGGATTTAGTAGCACAGAGGTATTTGGCAAAAATCAGTATGATGAGGACAGAAGCCAGATTGATTAGGTAGAGAAACAAAAGGAAAAAAAGTAGTAATAGTGAATATCACTAAATCTTTGAAGAGATTTACCCAGAAAAGGTAGAAGATAGGAAGAGGAACCTGGTATCTATGGAGGAGATTTTTATTAATATTTAAAAAGAAAAAACCCAGGATTTAAAAAAATGCTAATATCAATGAGTTTAGTAGGCAGAGACCTGTTGACGATTTGAGCAACAGAAATACATCTACGAAAAAATTTCCAAGTAGGTAGAAGAGATTGATATCCACATACACAGTGAGTGATCTTCCTTGAACAGGTTGAAAAACAACTTTTCCATTGTGATGAGAATAAATACGAAAAAGATGAATCTGCATATTGGCAAGTTCATTGGTTCTCCTGAGAAGGAAAAGACAATGCGATCTGGTGAGAACGAGGGGTAGAGGTGGCAGAGCAAAGATTGGATAGCATTGTGGAAAAAGATAAGAAGAGCTGATTGTGGAAACATAGATTTTTTAATACAGCACTGAGTAACTGGCCAAACCTGGGGACTTTTGGCTTATAGTAACACCCTTTCTAGGCTTAAGAGACTTCTCCCCAGCAGCTCTTAGAAAGCCCAGAAGAGCTTAGAAAAGTTTAACAGTTGGATTAATTCAAAATCCGGTTTTGACTGGTGAAATTCTTGGGAGGAGGGGCCATCAGAAGAAAAGCAGGGCAAGAACCTTTAGGATATTGTCCAGACACTGTATGAAATCATGAATCATAAATTCTAAGAGAGAAATGAAGTACGAAAGGAAAGGGAAGAAAAGGAGTGAAAGTGATAATAGATAAGAAGAAAATGTAGAAACCAAAGGATTGGAGGTATCAGAGAGCGTAACAAACAAAGCGTAGTGATAAAGAGTTGGAAACACTGAAGACGGTGGTTAGAAAGTAGGTAGTTTGATTTTACAATTTTAAAATAAAAATTTTCAAGCTTTAACACATGAGCATGGGTGATGTCATGGGGAGTGGCGGTGAACCTCGTCGAAATTGAGGAGGTCACTGAACTGAGACGTTAGAGTGTTGAATAGATTGTCCTTGCGAACACTGAACTAGAGCAGAGCTAGAGACAAAGAGGAGACCTGAAAAACAGTAAATGAAAGGAATGAAGAAGTTGGTAGATGACAGCAGAGAGGACTGAGGTACATGTGTGCTAAAACCATGACCATCAGTTTAGTTAGTACAAATGTTGTATCTGATGGATTTAGACCAATATTCAGGAGAGTCTGTGGTCTCATAATAATTTTTCTATTTGTTCTCCAGTGTCTGAATCAATTATTTAGACTCTATTTTATTTTATATTTAGTTATTTGCTTATTTTTGAGACAAAGTCTCGCTCTGTTGCGAAGCTGGAGTGCAATGGCGTGATCCTGGCTCACTGCAACCTCTGCCTCCCGGGTTCAAGTGATTCTCCTGCCTCAGCCTCCTGAGTAGCTGAGACTATAGGCGTGTACCACCATGCCCAGCTAATTTTTGTGTTTTTTGTAGAGATAGGGTTTCACCATGTTGGCCAGGATGATCTTGATCTCTTGACCTTGTGATCCACCCGCCTCAGCCTCCCAAAGTGCTGGAATTACAGGCATGAGTCACTGTGTCCAGTCTATTTAGATTTTATTTTAAAGTGCTAAGTTTTCAAAAAATATGTTCGCGTTATCTCACGAGATTTATTTCTGATGTGTTGTATACTAGTGAGTAGGTCACTGAAGGCCAAAAAAGAAATTATCTCCTCTCTACTGTGATTGGCATTATGCAGGATTAAACAGCTCAGCCTTTGAAATATTTGCAATATAATAGAGTAGCTTATTTGATGATGATAAGGATACATAATGTTATCACATGAGCACTACATGAGAGGGCTGACCTGTAAGAGTTCGGGAGAGCATGAAGTAGGTGATCGGATTGTTTCGGAAAGTAAGCACCACTTACAGAAAGAAAAAAGTATTCAAAACAGAAGAGGACTAAAAACTCTCTTCTGATGCTATCTGGGACCTGCCTAACCTGTCCTATATCATGCTCTGAGCGAAAGCAACGTGTGCTTTAGAAAGTGCAGATGAAGATGAATGCAGCTGCACTTCAGTAATCACCTCCCGTCTACAAACAAACCACACAAGGGTTGCGGGAGCCAATGTAAATTTCCCATTTGTATGATTACGGCTGCTGCAGGAGGCGTACAATTCAGGAAACTCCTTGGTGGCTCTTGATATCTGGCTGAAATGGAATTTTTGACACCACTTTTGAAAGGATCCAGTACTTACTCTACTAAATAATGAGTTTCAGATTTTGAACCAGCAGTAGGACTCCTTAAGACCCAGGCTGAGATTCTGAGAGCGTGTGCCCCTTCAACTGATATGGAAGCTCCTATAATTGCAAAACCCTGTGTGAGGCTGCTTGTAGAGCCTCAAGATAAATATGGTTCCATAGTTATCTTGAGGCTGCTCCTCTAATGCCTATTTCCAGTACCATATGGGTCACTTAATGGTCTGATCTGGGTCTGAACCAAATAGACCCAGACGTTGACTTGACCACATCTGGGTGGTCCATATTTAAACCATATTTATACCAAATATTTATACCAAAATATTCCAACATGTTAGACCAAAAGAAAAAGCCTTATTCAACACTGTGATGAGAATTCATACGGTGTCTAAACAGATAAGAGTTGGTTTGAATCACATGCTACCAACTACCACCTATATAATACTGAGTAGTATACACCGCATTTCCTCATCTATGAAATGGGCATAACAGAATAGCTGACTCATTAATAGCTGTGAGGATTGAATGAGGTACTCTAAAGGGTTCTGCACATGACTTGCCCTACAGTAGGAAGGAACCTACACATAATAAACATCATTCATTGGAAGAACACATACCAAGTTGGAAAAAATAGGAATGAAATCAGCCACATGGGTTCAAATCCAAGCACGACCACGGTCGTAAGACATTTGAGTCTGTTTTTGCCAAGGAGAAACAAAAGTAGTCAAACTTATTCTATGGGTTGTACAATTATTGAATGACATGAGAAGGCAACTGGCTCTTAGTAGGTACGCAAGACAGAGTAAACTAGCATTGATTTCAACGTGTCCTTCATTTATTTTGTGTAACTCTATGGATCAGTGTTATGAAGAGAGTGTCCTGTCTGAGGCTACCTTCTTCACCTTTTAACATAGGGAATGTGAGATTCGATGATTTCTAAGGTAATTTACAACTTCTAAATCTTTACAAACACACTTAAAAATTTTTAAGGAATCTGGCGAACTAAAGAATCCAAGCATAACTGAAAAATACCATCTGACTGGCTGTTTTCTGGACATTCTGCCTTACCTACAGTGGCAAATTAAAGGGTGGCGTTGATGGAGAAATACATTTCTTCTTTATCCCTGCTTAGTTAAAATCCCTTATTATTTTCCAGAGTTATTTCTACCCCTCCTTTTATTATGTTCCGGAGTTATTTCTACCCCTCCTTTCTCCAAAATGTAATAACTACTCAAAAGTTAATTCTGTTTTCAGTGTAACTAATGAACGATTTAGTTTGTTAGTTTTTAACTGCAATAAAGTCTCTGTAAACATAAAAATAAAATTTGAAAATGCATCATTGAAAATAATTGATTTTGTGCTTCAAAACATGACAGTTCCACAAAGGAATATGATGATAATTTACTTTCTGTCACTTCCAAAGTTAACTGAAGGGAGAAAAAAACACACAAAAAAACATGTTTCTGACAGGCAGACAAGCAAATCATAGACAAAACTGCAGGGCAGGGGGATAAAAAGAAAAAAGAAATCTTAAAAAAGCTGAGCTTCCAATCACCTCCTACCAGTCTCTGTGAAGGATGACTTCAGTCCCTTTCTTAACTAATTCTGTCACTGTAAAATCCTACAGTCATTCTTCCACACATAAAGGACAAATAAGCTGAAGAGGAGGATCTAGATGCTTTCAGTTTTAACTATTCACCAATGGTGGAAAAGGCAGAATGCCTAAGCTATGTCTTTGTGGCCAATAGGATAGCTGTGTATCTCTCACATGACTCACTGCCCTGTCTTTCACATGGGCTGTAATTTAGTTCAATTCAGAACTGCAGATAGTACAGCTTCCACAGGAGCAAGGGATGTCTGAGCACAAGTGGCTGAGTTCTGAGTGACTTTATAAAGCACTTTCTACCTTCCTCCAGCATGAAAACAGGGATTCTGCACCTGCATCATGGACAGTCCAGCAAAAGCCTCTGCTCTGCCTCTGCGGACAAGGAACTAGAGCAAATGACCATTTTGAAATTGTAAGTATACATTTCTTTCCGTCAAGGGTACTGATTAAAAATAGTTGTATGTCAGAAACATCCAATATTTAAAGATTTCTTCGGGGTACTCTTTTATGTGTATATTGAAGGGTATTCAGCTGGCAAGAAAATATTCCAGGGACAATTGTTGCATACTTTATTCTGTTAAGGATAAAGAATTAAAAATAAAAGTCAGGCATTCCAAAGAGTAGCTGTAGGAGGCTGGACGCCGGAACACGGGAACATTGCTCTAGTGTGCTGCTTTGTTCATAAGAAAAAATGAAGGCACACACATATGTACTTAGTTTACTTCTTTTTGCTCCTTCTGTCTAATCAGATTTGCTCTGTCCCCCCAAAAATAAAAGACAAACTTTGCTGACTCCACTGACAAGGGCACCGTCGACTTTCCAGACATCTGACAGTTATTATAATTAGCTATGAAAGACTGCAAAGACACTTGGGGGCAAATAGCTCTTAAAATCTGAACAATGGCTTCAAGCCAAGGCTTTCTTTATACATTTTTTTAACCACCACTTTTATTTTATAATCAGGATAGAGACCGAACTGGTTTCCGTGTTGTAGTCCACAAAATGTGAAATAAAGTCCCAGCAGAAGTGAAGGCGCCTGAAAGTGGCCAGTGTAAAGAGAAAAGGAAAAGACAGCTTTCTGTCTTAGCCTTTCTGATCTAGCCTTCCATGTATAAAGATTTTTTTTTTTTTGAAATTCCTAATAGGGTGGAGTGAGGATGTGGGGGTGGGGAGGAAGCATGCGGAAGCTTCTTTATAGAAGAATGCTTGAAGAATAAAATAATTTGGCATTTCTTCTGACTAGCCAGCAAAAGGTGTGATTAGCATCTAAGTTCCTTACATTCATAGTAAGGTTTTTCGATGGAGTTTCAAACAGAAGCAACATACAATGCAGTTTTTTAATTAATAAAATAATCGGAACAAATGGAGAGAATGTTCCTGTATTACCACTTTCTTTTTATATTCATCTAGAGTAATCTAGCAATGCATTATGCCTTTACTTCTAGAATCGTCCAAATCCTTAAAAAGTTATAAGCTAAGTCTTATAAGAAATTAAAAGGCAAATCGCATCAATGTGATTCTGACTGATGAAGATTTTGAATGACAAAGCCTCCAACAAAAAGAGTTTGTGAAAAACATCATCCTCCTCATTTTTAAAAGAGAATATTAACTCCATCAATTATTGAAAGGAATTATTCAAAGGCTCCAGACATAACTAATTATGGCTTAAAGAGAGCTGCCAGAGCGGAGCCTGTGTTCTAATTATAAAAGTCCAAGACGTTCGGATTCATTTTCTTAAGGAGGACTTGAAAATACATACAAATTTTCACATAATCTTATAAAAATACACCGTTTTTTTTCTTTGTCTGCTCTCATGTTATCTACACCTCCCCCACCGCCGCCCACTGTGTGCTGAGACACCTGAAGGCTAGACATAATGATCAACAGAGCTCCAGCCTGTCTGGACTCCAGCCAGATTTTTTTCCCCTTCTACAATCAAGGAGCTTGCACGCAATGCATGCCGAGCCTATTCCTCTGCTATGTGCAGATCCGGGATGGAAGTCTTACACATACTGCGGAAAGATTAAAGACAACAATATCCCCTTTCTCTTACCCTAGACAGCCTCAATTTTTAACCCTTTCATTACCTTTGAAACTAAGACGTCTTCCCCGTTCAAAGGCAGGTCTCAAGGGACTTTGCAACACTCCCACAGCAGATCATACAAATGCACATGCCTCATTTGGTGTAGAGATCTCATCTCAACAGATCCTATCAGAATGTTTTAGGACTAACAGTGTGCCAACTAAACATAACGTAATTTGTTTGTGTGGGGAATGCATTTTTGAATGAACTTAGGCTGCATGAAATCTGGAAAAAGTCAAAGGTCTGTCAAAAGATTCTTGCAAACCTTGCAGAAGGTTACATACCATTTCTGATAATGCTGTTCTTTAAGCATCTCTCTCTCTCTCTCTCTCTCTCTCACACACACACACACACACACACACGCTCTCTCTTTTTCTCTCCGTAGCTCAAGATGCACACACTCAACTAGGCAATTATATCATTATATCACAGAGAAATCCAGGTTAGCTGGTGATGTCATCATGTATAAAATTTCGCCTTTGCGGGCAACATTTTCAATCACCTAATCGCTAATGTCTGTTGGGTGTGTGCCCATAGGAAGTTCACGTGCTCGTGGGGTTAACCGACACCCACAGGAAAGGACTATTTTATTTGCAGCTATCTTTCTTTCGAAGATATGTTTATGGGTCAGGATGGGTATGTTTATCAAGAAATATGTAGTCAGTCAGAGTTTCCTGGTTCTAGGAAGCCTCATTAATATGCTGGTTGAACATGTGAAAGGTGGCTGAATTTCAAGGATATGAATAGGATGTAGAAGTGGTGAGCATTTTGAAATCAAGTTGGATATAAATGCTACAGTACTGCGATTTATTTGCCACTTAACATTCGGTGACAATTAAATGCTTTTTACTTTTCATTTATTTCTTAAGGAAAGAATGATTTTACACCATTGATTTAGAAGTAATTTTCTCTCATGTGCTTTTATAAGGGTATATCTCTGGATTAGATTAATAGTTGAATTAACTTTTGTGTGAGCTAGTACAGTGTTTGGATTTATTTTCAAGTCGGTTTTATGGGTCTTACACTGGATAGTTACTCATCAAACATGTGCTCAGAATTTTATTAATGTACACTTTTAAGTACATTATTTTATTTCAAGTAAAGAAAGTTTAATACTTTTACCAAAACATATTGCCAGATTAGAGATGTATATATAGAACAATTCTGTATACATACTTCCCCTTACCTACCAAGTTTTAATGTGTAATTTAAATTAATCTTCATTAGAATACAATGACTGCTATACTTACGAGTTTTTATATACCAAGTATCTGATACATAATTTTAAAATTTTGGAATTTGCTGTTAATACTTCTTCCTTCTTGCATACTAAGGAGCGATTAATCTGAAAGGGTTTTCAAAGCATATATGTATAAACAGCACTATGTATATGTCAACAAATTAATAAGGTTCATTTTGCCAATATATTGTTTTAAAAGACATGAAAAATGTTTTGTGCTTTTTCTGCTTTCGTGTTACCGTCGTTAAAAGTATATAGCTTAAAGAACTGACACATTTGGTACTTAGAGAAAGCAAGTGACATAAGTTAGATGACATTCTATAGAGTAAGTCTCCATTACGAACTAATACATAACTTCTTTAAGAAATTCTTGGCCTGACTCTACATAAACAATTCTGCCAACATATAGCGGAAGATTGATTATTAATTATATAATTTCTTTACCAAAGATTAAATGAACAAATATTTGTATTTAAATTTTACCTACTTTCAAAAAACAATACATGACATTGCCCATTGGGGATACAGGTTACTGAAAAGGCATCTTTCAAAGACAAGAAGATAATGGACTTGATTGAAATAGTTGAACTACGTAACGCCAATTCAAGAACAAATGGTTTTTCAGAGCATAACAGAGAAAGAACAATTTACTATAGTACAGTTTATTCTTCTTACACAATGGCAATGATTTATTTGAAATGGCAGAACAAACATAGTAGATATTTAAAACAACAAATGGATATTTTATTTCAAGGATATGTCAAGACTCTTTTGTTTCATATATTACAATATTCTTAATACAATTATTTATCTGAAGACTTAGCTTAAATCCACATCCTTGTTTCCCATGTGTTGATATTATGATCATCTATGTCTCTTACATGCATGTAGTATATTTAGTGTATATATGATGTATTTCAATATAGTCTTCTGATCCAAAATAATTGTTGTCACTTTATTATAAGAGTTT
The DNA here is from genome assembly GCA_004027835.1 of Alouatta palliata. Classification (NCBI taxonomy): domain Eukaryota; kingdom Metazoa; phylum Chordata; class Mammalia; order Primates; family Atelidae; genus Alouatta; species Alouatta palliata. The sequence goes on from PVKV010003026.1 coordinate 125,551, forward strand.
TTGAAGACTATTAATGTATTTCAATATGATAAAATTTAGATTGTGACCTCAACTAGTTACGTCTATACTAACAGAAGGGCATTATCAGATACTGAACGAATTAATGTATTGACGTTAAAATTACTGCAAATAACTCATGCCAAAAAATAGTATCAAAAGATATGACTCTAATTTGACGAACAGCATAAAATTTTGTTTTAAAACCATCTCTGTTTCTTACTACCATGAAAATGATTTCTAAAAGAAGACTCAACACTTATCATTTCTCCACATGAAAAGAGAATTTTTTTTTTAACTTCGCCTTTAGGCATAGGGCTTGAAATTATTGTGAGTAGATGCCTGAGCACTGTGCAGAGAATGCACAAGAACCTCAGGTTGCCATGCGAAAAGAAGGGAAACTGGTTTTGCTGCTTCATGTCTCAAATTTTATTCTTGCAATCTACACGAAGACAATACTCAAAATCAATCTGAGTGAAAACGATCACAGTCATTTTCACAATTTTTAAAAGATCCAGTGTCTTGTTGACACTCTATGAAGGAGAAGTGTTCTAAAAATGATTGAATGTTCTACTGAGTAAAACTCAAGTCAAGCTCAGTGAGGCGCTGGGGTCAAATGGGCTCATGAATCACAGATAGGAAATGAACTGTGTATTGCATATTTGAAAGTTTAAAAAGAAACATTTGGGATATTTTACCGTAAACAGATTTTGGGTTGATTTTTGGCACATCTTTTTAAACATCAAGCCTGCAGTTCAGCTGAAATAACTTTTTATATGTATAGCTAAGACCAGATGGCCACGTGCTCCTTTCTTATTTAGATGAGACTTTTCTTTTCAATAACATCTTTCTTCCTGACCTGCTTAAAAATTCCAGCGAATGAAATCAACACAGGATTTTCAATTCTAATTGACCATGTGCAGAGGAAGGGCCAGTAGAGAAATCAGTGGAGGCATTGTAAGACTCACTGCCTCAGTTTTGTCTTTGTGTTTTACCCTTACAAGCCAATCTAGATTAATCAAAAGCATTTAATTTTTATCAATATTAATATAGCTGTAAGATTAATCCTCAATGAAAATTATTTGAGTTGTTTTTTTCTATCATTTTATCACAAGCAATTTTTTTAAAGTTATTATTCGCTTACACAGTTTCAACTGTCTGGTAAGCACTTTATTGGTTAAAAAATAAAATACTGGTTGAACTAAGATGAAACAACGATTGTACTAAATTTTTCTTGTCAATTAAAAAAGCATTATTTTTGAAAGATACATAAGCTTTTTAAATTTACCATGAAAATATTCACTGTCTAAAATTCTTCGTTCGTTATGTGTATAGTCATTTTATAAAGAAAAATATCTTTATGTAAATTTTATTTGAACTTGGACCAGTAAAAAAAATCAAGAATAGAAGGTGATCTCCATATTCAGTATAGCTCAGCGAATTGCATATGTATTAAAAGTGGGCATCTAAGTTCCCAGATTTTTTTTTCTTTTTGAGAAATTCTTGACTCAAATATTTATCTTTTTAATTTATTTGTTACTACAAAGAGTCAAATTCTTTTCAAAAAACCTTACCATTTGAATGGTGAAAATGTTAGATGAATACAAATTATCTGGATATAGTGACATTTGTTTGCCTAATAAAGATAGGAAAAAACCATGAACCAAAGGTGCATATTTTAAAAATATATAATAGAGATAAGAAAAACTCCAAATTAATTATCAATCTTATTGAAAAGTATTGAAGTGAACTCACAGCAACACTCTATTTGATTTGGTGTTCTTTGCTCATTCTTCTTCAGGTACCTTATATCTTAAGCAAATCAATTAGTTGTCAAAAAATATGTGATACCTGATCATCAAAAGCCATGTTTTTTCAATTGGTTGAAAAATGCAAGTCTTATGAATGATAAGATCAATTAGAATTTGTTTAAACCATAATTTCAGAGAAAACTGAACTGTGTTTGTTCACGGGATTCACAAATATGAAGGCGTCTTCTAAGCCACCAATATACAAAGTCAATTCTTTATGAACGTATAAAATTAAATATCTGAGATTATCTTTATATATATATATATATGTGTGTGTGTGTGTGTATATATACTCATTCTATATATATGGAATAAATTTTATATATATAGTGCAAGTCAAGTGGTGCTTCCAAAATACGAGAATTTTCCAATATTTGATGATCTTCCCATCTATTTATGAATTATAAAAACCCATTAGGGAATTAAGGGCAGTGATTTAGCCAATTCTTGTTTTCCTGCCCCCTAAAAATACAATATTTTTAGAAACTTAAGAAATCAAACACAGTATAAACAAAAACCCCAAGCATAAAACTATTGAATTATACATATTTCTAGCTTAGCTTTACTTTTAAAATTATACATTTTAATAGTGCTGAATCTAACTGTGTAGATTGGACATGATGAATAATAGGGTCTTGGGAAAAAATAGTATAATTACATTGGTGTTGTAATTTCAGATGGTTGAAGCTAAGATGATCTGAACAGAGGTTTAAATAAGGAATAGAACACTGAACTACTCCCATTTTCTACTTTTCCATGTTATTCTAGAAAAATAGATTTTGATTCTGCAAGATTATAGACAATCACAAATATTACATACAATAAGAAACACTTTTTACTAATCTTTGAAATAAGTTTTTGTACTTTTATTTGTGTAGGGTAATGTTTGAGATTTACTGCTCTGTTTGTTTTCACGTATCCTGATTCTGTAGGTGAACAGTGCATTAAAAAAATAGGGTCAGTTAGGGAAGCTTTGCAATCGTGCAAAATGTCTGCCTCTTGCTATATCCTCTTTCCTGTTCTCTAAGACTGTGACAATCAGTCGGGGACAGAAATCCTTGAGAAACCCAGGCCTCTTTTAACTCTCCAGGGACATTATTTCTATCTGTTTTCATGCTCTTTCCAAAGGGTCCTTCCTCAGACTATAGCACACTTTGAACTTCCACCCAGTTAGGACTGCACCCTTTATTGTGCTGTTTATGTTTCACATGCAGAGCTGTCTTCTTAAATTTTTGTTTTAAAAATTTATATTTTTAACTATAAGGGAAGCAGGGTTAACAGGGTAGACATGACATCAAAAGGATAAATGTAGGGATAGACGCAGATGTCTCTGGCATTCTGAAAATCTGCAGTGTGGTAGACAGAATAATATGATTACACTGAATTTGATTGGGCAGCTCTCACTTCTGGTTCATAAAGTGTGCCCACTTCAGAGTGGAAGGCTTCTCTCAACTAATGCACTTGAAGTAGATGCTCGATTCATTCTTGCGGTTCATACTTGATTCAATATACTTCCTGTAGGGAAATTACTGTTTTAACTTAAAGGAACTAACTTCTCCTTTAACAGTTGTTGGACTGGAAAAACAAAACACAAGTATGAAAAGAGGGGACTACGTAAATAAGAATTTCAGGGTATAAACCGTATCAAGTAATTTGAAATTAGGAGAATATGTCACAAATTGGTTATAGACATTTTTATTGTACCTATGAATTATCTAGAAACTCAAGAAAACACAACCACTGTGTGATGGGAAAACAGAAGTAAAAATTCCTTATAAGGTTTTAAGTATTAATTTAATTAGGTCGCTTTGAAAACATTCATAGAAGAGACATCATTCACTGATTTGTATAATTGTTCGATTGGCTTGTTACTGTTAGTTATCTATCAGGACATTATTCAAAATATGCTGGGAGAAAATGAAACACTCAGTCACTACTGCGGTTATTATGAGCTACTTTACAAAGTGCCTCTTGCCCTGGAAAGAGTTAACGATTTAAGCTGACAACAGTGACTATGAGGAAATTCATTCTTTGGTTAGTCTGAGGACAGAAAGGGGTTAATTTTTCAAATCTTTGTGAAGGGGGTGGTGGGGGAAACTCTGGAAGATAAAAACCAAACCAAAGACTAAGCTGCTAGTGATTTGGTTGTATTTATGGATTATACTACATGTTGAAAAGAGGAAAATCAGAGCTGTAAGATGACGCTGCATGGGGTCGTCTGGACTTTTCACTCAGTCTAAAGTCTATTTAGTCAATGCTTATTAAGGCCTGGTTTTGACCTTTGCCCTTCCCACTCCTCCCTGTCCCAGGTGCAACATTTTTGCAAGTGCTTGGCCATTATTAGACACTATGTGCAAACTTTAAATTGTGGATGGAGAGTGTTGAATGTGGCAAATAATCCAGTAGTTATGATGTTCAAATTTTTATTAAAAAGTTTAAAAAATAATAAAAGTTTTATTAAAAAGTTTAAAAACTCAAACTTAGATCCATGTCCTTTTAGAATTAATAAACAGTGCATTTTGCTCTTCTTCAAGATATAACTAAGGCTATTCAAATGCAACTTACATTTAAACCAGATGAGTACAGTTGTTGTTAGAATGAATTGTTGTAAGAATGTATCTGAAATAGTGATTTCTATTTAAACTACTTTGCTTTGAGGGGGACATAGAAAACTTCATATAATTATTTCCTCTACATTTTCACACATACACTTTTAGTAATAAATAATGCTCTTCTATCCCAGGCTTATATTTGTTTAAAGGATTAATTTTACTTTTAAAAATTATAAGCTAAGATATGAATACATAAACTAGTGCTTTTACTAAACAATTTTTACTAAAACATTTTGTAAAATATATTTATGTATTTACATGGTGTTTGATAAATATGAATGAAAATCCATTTATACATATTAATTAATAGATATTTCTAACAAAACATGTGTATCCTCTAAAATCTAATATTATAGATAACATGCATAAAACATATAAAATGACTCAATATTAACTATGTAAACATAAAAAGGGGAAATAAAATTATCCAAGTATTAGACTACATTAAAAATATTTAGAATTTTATTTTATTTTTCTGCTAAGTGCTTTGTTTAGCAAAGAATTATCCAAATTTTGTAAATTCAAGTATTTTAAATACATGCTTTTGAATTGTGAAGACAATTAAATATCTAACTTGAGGAAAAGGTTGGTTTTAAAATTTCACTGGAGAAATAATACATAAACATTTCTTTTAGCTAGAATTTTAAGAGATAGAACAAAACTTCATTTTAAATTTTGAAATATTTTAAACTATACAGAAAAGTAAAAGCAATATAATATACATATCTATGTTTCTACCACCAAGATGTATAATTTTTAATGTTTTGCTATATTTACCATGAATTATTTTAAAAAGAACTATTTCTATACAGTTGAAGTCTCCCATCCTCATTGCATTTCTGATTTCCCTCTGGCTATGGAAGTAATCACTATCTCATAGTTTTCAGCTTTTCTTTCCTGTCTCTATTTTTACACTTTAATCATCTACTTATTAGAAAAAATAAAAAGAATGAGGTATCAAACATAAAATTCCTAACCAGTTTTTAAATTTGTCTTTAAGTTATTGACATGTTTTCAAATAAATATATTAATTGGAAACTGTGCTTATTAAGATATTTTTAGTTTAAAACCATAATGCTGACTAATGATTTAAATTAAAAGATCTTTCCACCTGCTTCAACTAACTTTCGTGGTTCCAGAAATTGAGATACTGTGCCTCATGCTTTCCTTTATTCAGATTCTTTAGAATTAAACCTGTTACATTGTAGCTATTTTTATGTTACATAAGGAATTGGTAATATGGTTAAAATATTATTCTTCAACATTATTTCTGTTTCCCCCATTTTATTGTTTTCAGAAAAAAGCATGTATTACAGATAGCTTCATGCATGGATATTAATTTTCATAGGCCACACTCTCATAGGATATTGTAAGGTACTTATTTAAAATATTCTAACAATCCGTAAAAAATGCCTTTGGTTTGCCAAGAAAATATCACCAATATCATAGTTAAAGAAAGGGCATTGATAGTAGGTTTGCTTCTTGGAACTAGATTTTTCTTTACAAAGGGGCAAACACAATTTTGAAAAAGTATACTGAAACCAAGATCCTTATTTGAATAGAGTATTACTGCAGATTTACGTGAACTATGTGGTAATGAATTGCCACACATACCTCTTTTTTTTTTTTTTTTTTTTTTTGAGACGGAGTTTCGCTCTTGTTGCCTAGGCTGGAGTGCAATGGCGCGGTCTCGGCTCACCGCAACCTCCGCCTCCTGGGTTCAAGCAATTCTCCTGCCTCAGCCTCCTGAGTATCTGGGACTACAGGCGCACGCCACCATGCCCAGCTAAGTTTTGTATTTTTAGTAGAGGCGGGGTTTCACCACGTTGACCAGGATGGTCTCGATCTCTTGACCTCGTGATCCACCCGCCTCGGCCTCCCAAAGTGCTGGGATTACAGGCGTGAGCCACCGCGCCCGGCCACATACCTCTTAATGCTCTGTCTCTATCAGGGCATCAGGGTAGAAATCCGATTCAGCACCTTTCCTGTGATGTATGATCCTAAACATAAGCTACAGGCAAAACCTTCAGAGGCACAGAAAGGCGAGTTTAAATTATTTGCCCCCTATTAACAGTTCCCTTACTAATTAAATTACTTAGGTAGCAATATATCAAGAGGTATCTATAGTCAATTTAAAACTTGAGCCAATATCGTAGTGCCTAAAGGGAAAAGACATAAGCAACTATACTACCTTGGTGAGATACTTGATATTGCTTTCTGCCTAAACTATCTTCAACTAACATTTATGAACTACAAGTTATTTCAAAATTGGACAATTAGTATCCACTAGTAATATTTACTCCAGGCCTTCTTTGGCCTGACATGGTCTAAAGATGAAGACAGGTGAATACGAAAGATTCCATTTTTTCTCAGGTTCAGAGAGAGTATATTATAACCCTCAATAAATGTGACTTGACTTTTTACACTAGATATAAAAATGCTGATACAATGGTTTCAACCAGATCATTTCTCAGAAGCGCATACTATTACTATACAATAATAAATTTAAAATTATTTATTCAGTTGAGTTTTGTATACCAAGTCATTTATTCAAAGACATCACATTTTTACTATAAAAGAAATTCAAGAGATCGAGACCATACTGGTCAACATGGTGAAACCCCGTCTCTACTAAAAATACAAAAATTAGCTGGGCATGGTGGCACGTGCCTGTAGTCCCAGCTACTAGGGAGGCTGAAGCAGAAGAATTGCTTGAACCCAGGAGGCGGAGGTTGCGGTGAGCCGAGATTGCCATTGCACTCCAGCCTGGGTAACAAGAGCGAAAGTCCGTCTCAAAAAAAAAAAAAAAAGAAAAGAAATTCAAGAATATGGAAAGCTGCTTTTAAAAGGCTTCTTCTTATAATTTGGCCAAAAGAACTTGAAATATGTTTACTAAACATTCATTAAATGTTTTTTTCTTTTTCTGGGACATTTGTATATTTATTAGACTTGAAAAGATACCAATATTCTTTACTCTGGATGATTACACAGTCAGTGTGTCTATTATTTGAGTCTTTTTAAATTTTCTTCTCCACAACTCTGGTCAATTCATTAACTATCTTTCAGAATAACTATATCTGTTTCTCATGGTCAAATAGCAAACAAGAAAAGTACTGGTTAAGGAGTCAGAAGACATGTTATTCAATAGCTGGGTGGCTCCGTTTGGACCTCATTTTCCTTATCAGTAATCTAGAGATGTAGAGCTGGTGGATCTCCAAGGTCTTAGGATGTATCTCCGCATGATTATCTAAGAACGAGACCATTAGCCAATTGATAAATTCTGAGCTCTCAAAATAATCTCTGTATTATACATATGCCAAGTGGTCCATCCTATGTAAAGAGTATCTCACTTATACTTATTCAAGGTTGTTCTCTTTTAGTACTTAATTTTCATGTTTTAAACTAATTTGTATATGAACTTTGGTTCCTTTATGTGTCTTCTGAAAAGCATTCTTCACCAGAATCCACTGATTTTCTCTATGAAGTATCATGTAAAATCACATAGCTTAAAAAGATCTTATTCAATTCTGATAATGCATTTTACAGATAAGCCAAGTAAAGTCAGGAAACAGTATGGACACTTATTTGTAAAGATTCTTTTGGAGTAGAAATCATTCTCGGCAAATTCTGTAATAATTTGGAACCATTGGGTAGCTCAGAAAAGAAGGGATTCACTGCAGGATAGATTTTAGCTATTATTACTGAAACCACATGATATGACTGCAGGGGTTTTCCAACTGCTGATTTAGACGTTAATACTAAGTTACAAAATGGATGTCCTCAGAGTATTATCAAATTTATTACGTTTTAAGTTAGCACTACCATTATTTTTTATTATAGGAAAGTTTATCGTTGAGTGACCTGCCAACACTTTTACCCTGAATTTTACCATCACAAACATAACTCAGATTTCTTATTTCTGAATGACTGGCAATAAGTTATAAATTCTCTTGCTAATTCAGACTACGCTTTAGGCTTAAATTGGTTGATGATGATGATGTGCATATAATGAAATTCCATCAGGAAAAAACAGGAGAGATTGAATTTATAGATTCCAATGTCAGAAGTAGCAGTAATAATACAAATCCAAATATAAAGAGTTCAGCATGAGTAATGGTAGTCCATGGAGAAACAAAATCCCAAGTGAGTTCAAAAAGAAATGTAACATGAATTAAAAAAAATATACTTAAAATATAAATAGCTATACTTATATTAACAGTATTTTTTCTACTGAAGTCTATACAAAAAATTTAATTTATTCATTTATGAAATTCTAATCAATAACTATTTAGATCATGCCATAGAGCAGACAATTAGAAACAAACATTAAAATCTATTTGTCTACCAAAACTATCTCTGGCTCTGTCTGTGATTTGGTTCATCCTTCCTTTTTAAAAAAATATCAGTTTATGCAACCGATATTTGATTGTATAAGCCCAATCTTTAGGCAGGGGAAAAATGAAGAAAAACAAAACTTAGACATGCAATAGCACATCACATTAAATAAATATCAAGACTAGTTTCTTAGTTGAAAATGTGGGATTAATTATGTAATAAAAATCATGTAGAATTTTAGCAATATTTACTTTTATTAGATTTGGATGTGTTTTGTTATTGCATTAGGCATTCATGTGTTTATACCACATGCACCTATTAATACACAGGACATTATTAATAATCATATTTGGACTTGGTGGGAAAACATTTAATTCTATAGCTTCTGTCAATGTTAGGTTGATTTAGGGATCTGAATTTCCCTTCCAACAATTTTTGAAATGGGATGTTAAAAGAAGGAAGAACTGGTCTAGGAGTACCTAATATCAGTGCCTAATTATTATCACAAAATAATTCATAACATTTTTATGGTTAAAATATGAGTCCCTTTTCTTTTAATTTAGGGTAGTGTATTTAGGAGAGCCAAATCTTAGCGTTGAAGAGTTTAGTGACCTAGTTTGTGAAATAATACAACATTATTTTCTAACAGAAGAGGGCCTTAGAGATTACAGGAAGACAATTAAACTGAGGCCTGTGAAGAGAATCAAGTAATCTACATTCATATAGTATCTAGAATGATAAAAGTATAATTCTTTCAATTTCTCGGACTTCACCTTAAAAATGACTGGGTCAAGGGAAGCAGAATGCACAATGAACCCATTTGGTTAAAAACATTAGCTCTGATAGAAGTCCTGCTAAGGATAAAGCTGAGCAATTCATTTTAATAAGAAACATCAGACTTCCTACAGATGGACGTAACCCCTTACAGCACATGCTCTATATATCTCATAATCATGGAAACATTTGTTAAGTGCTTACTACAAGGAAATCATAGAACTATTTATATTGCACCTAATTTTCATAAAATTTCCATGCAGTAAGTCTCCCATTATTATCTCATTTTGGAAATGAGGAAACTTACAAACAGGATGGCCAAGTCATAAGCTCAAGATGCTATAATGTCTCTGGGGTAGGGCTAGGATTCGAACTCAGAGGCTAGAGGGACATTTTAACTCCTGTATCTAACTGCTTTGCTTCATAGCTTCCCACCATTTTTGTCTTAAAACATGAGATAATAGGTTGGGGGAGGGGGAAACTTCAAAGTAATGAGGCATTTCTCAAATACAAGATCATATTAATCCTAGAAAGAATGTAGGCCCCATCTCACATTGTCATCAGTAATCAATACTTAGATGCACAAGTCAAACCTCTGTAATAAGTTCAATTCAAGGAAGATTTAAATAGAACATGTATAAGCACAATGGAAAAGTTTATTTGTTTTACTTATTTATTTAAAATTCCTGTATACTAAACTCTCTTAAAATTCACCATAAGAAGTTTTGACCTGTGTCGATAATACACTATTCATTTCCACACCACTTACATATATTTTTATAAAATATAAAAATTCCTATGGCTCATCAGTTTACCATTTTTATCTCCTTTACCTGTTCAACATGTTAAATTCTGCTATTCCCTCTAAATAGAACTAATGCTTCAAAAATATACCAAGAATGGCTGCAAATTTAAAATATAATCTCACAGTATTTTAGTAAATGTACTGAGCTTGGCTACAAGACAATTCACAGTAGCACAGAAGTCCAGCCTGTAGTGGCTACCAACCAAATGAATGTAGCCACCAATAATCCTTACAAAAAGATAAAACTGAGTTCAAGGGACAGTGTTATCCAGTTGTCACAATGTAGTCACTTTATAATCAATCTCAAATGTTTACTGAATGTTAGCTCTGGAGAAGTCATTGGGTACCAACATAATTCATGTTCTCATGGTTTAAAAAGGAAAATCTGTAGATGGTCTCAATCTTGGACCAGGGTTAATGGAGTCTGTCAAGAATTAAAAATATATACTTAGAAATCTGAAAATCTCACACCTCTCAATTTTTTTTGGCATTTTCTAAAATTTCCATAAACTAAATTTTGGTTTAGTTAGAGACTTGGTTGGACTCAGAAGTCCTTCTCTTCTCTCTTGTGACTCGTTAAGCATGAATCAACTGAAAGTTACTAGATGTGAAAGTGTGACTCAAATCAACTTCTCTCTTGCAGAAGAAATGTTAAGTCATTGCCCGAAAATTTTTTGGTTCCTAGCTTTCTAAAAAAAAAAAAGATAGTTCTGGATTTTATGTCAGGTAGTGAAACTCACTACAGAAACTCATTTATTCCATAAAAAACAAAAGAACAGTTTTTATTATTTGCTAGATCTGAAATTGTTTATATGTGTGTGTATGTGTGTGTGTGTGTGTGTGTGTGTGTGTGTAGTTCACTTGGAATACCTTCATTTTGAAGGTATACACTGTTTTAAAACATGTCTCATATAAAACAGTGTGTTTATATGCAATTTCAGCCTACTATGGTAGAACTTTCATCGAAGGTCAAAGGCAACATAATAGTAGAGAAATTCTACAATAAATTTGAACTTCTGCTGAAATCATGCTGACTATCCTGAAGAAGTTCCATTATTTATCTCTGCAAAACTAATCAGTGTTTCATATGTTATTGAGTAGTCATTGCAAAAGTCATTAAAGAAACACAGAAACTATTATTAGAAACAGTGTTGTTTATGCTTTCTGTTTGTTTGTGTTTGATTTTGAGACAGGGTCTTGCTCTGCCACCCAGGCTGGAACTCCTGGCCTCAAGCAATCCTCCACTATGGCCTTCCTAAGTGCTGGGATTGCAGGTATGAGCCACTGCGCCCAGCCAGAATGTCTTATATTTGAGTTCTCATTTATAATTTTTCATGTTATTTTCTTCAGCTTCCATATTCATAAGTGATGTTTGAGTCACTCATTCAAACATTCATATATTTATGTAGTTTTTTACTCTATAAGTAAAGAGAAAAGCTAATCTACTACTTTGTCCTTGAGGAATAGAAGGCAATAGAGGAGATGCTGACCAAATTTCCTAGTTAATTTTCAGGGTAGGAAGACAAGAGACTGGATCACTGTGCTGTTTTAATTCATTAGCTATTTATTAAGCCTTTGTTTATTCTAAACACTGGGCTACACAGCTAGTACGATATGAAAAACATGAGAAAAATATATATCTGCCCTTGATGTATTCATAAGCAAATTGATTCAAAATGACATTTTAAAGTATGCACAGTAATTATCTCTTCTCTTACATTCATAATATATCTGCTGCATATTTGCAGAACATTTTATTGTAAAAATCATAAATTTGAGGGTAGTAAGACATTTCAGGGAATTACATTTTTAAAATTGTCCTAATTCAATACTTTGCAAAGATAATGATATTCATAATGATGGCCAAAGGAATAAATATCCTAAAGATTTAAAATTATTAAAAAAATAATCACACACAGAGGTATGTTGGGAGGTGGGGGGGCAGGGGAGGGACAGTGGGGGGCGGGGAGTTTGGGGAGGGATAACACTGGGAGAAATGGCTGATATAGGTGATGGGGGGGATGGAGACAGCAAATCACCATGGCATATGTGTACCTGTGCAACAATCCTGCAAGATCTGCACATGGACCCCAGACCTTAAAGTACAATTAAAAAAAAAAAAGTAAAAACAAAACAGCATATTCAAGAATAGAAAGCTGAAAGCTTTTCTTCTAAGATCAAGAACGAGACAAGAATGCCCCCTCTGCCACTTCTATTTAACATGGCACTAGAAGTCATAGCCAGAACAATCAGACAAGAAAAATAATTAAAAGGAATCAAAATTAAAAAATGTAAGGAAAAAAAATGCTAAATTGGCCAGGCACAGTGGCTCATGCCTATAATCCCAGCACTTTGGGAGGCTGAGGTGGGTGGATCACTTGAGGTCAGGAGTTTGAGACCAGAATGGCCAACATGGTGAAACCCCATCTCTGCTAAAAATATAAAAATTAGCTGGGCATGGTGGTGTGCACCTGTAGTGACAGCTACTGAGGAGGCTGAGGCAGAAGAATTGCTTGGAGGTTACAGTTACCTGAGATCATGCCACTGCGCTCCAGCCTGGGCAACAGAGTGAGACTCCATCTAAAAAATAAACAAATAAAATACAAAATAAAAATAAACACTAAATCATGTTAGTGTAATATTAGAATAAAATCTAGAGTCTTCAAAATGAGAATCCAAGAATTAATCAAATGTATCACTTTCAGAAAAAAATCTGCATTTTTGTATTATTATTTCTTATGTAATTCATAGGGCATTTTATTAAATCAGATAATTACCTCTTGCTTTGATAGTATGTAAAAATGTTATTGTTAGTTTACTAAAATCATATTTTCCCCAATTCTTAAAGGATGCACATGTCATGTAACAAAAGACAATCACCAAGCAGGGACATATTCTGTGTGATCCTACAGCCTCTGCTGTAGGATATTTGTTCCAAAAAATGTATAGGCCTTTGGAAGAGTTCAGATATACTCCAAATACAACTGGAGTCCTGAAATTCATTCATGCCATTCTCTGTGTTTCAGGATCTATCTTCATCATTGAGAGTTTACATGGGCATAGCATAAGCACAATTAGCATAACCACTGACCACATGATCTGAGCCAATACAGTATGGCGTATGATTTCCTCAAGAATCTTCAGGACTGTGTTCCTTTTGATGCCCTATACCACACAGCTTTTTCATCAAACTTGTAAGAACTGAAAAATTAGTGGTCTCGGAATCATTTCAAAGCAGGAGAAGTGGTAGGATGCCATGATGCACTTGGACCGAGACAGATGAAGAGAGAACACTCTCATCAAACTATAATTTCTGGAATGGCTTGGACTCTCATAGCAGTAATAGTTTGTGGAACCACTGATGTTAGAAAACTGGTCATCTGACACCCTCCATTTGACAAGTGAGTTCTCCCCACTTGTCATGTTAAAACTTCGGACTACATTTCTAAGATCCTTGTTCTTACCATTGAAGCTTCATACTAATTCCATCCTGTTCATCAATGTCACAGTCATTATCTTTTTACTTCTCTATGTACCAAAAAGACGTGAAAGAGCTTAGTTTGATTTTTAACTGATCCACCATTAACCTGAAGAATACAGGCATACCTCAGAAATTGTGTGGTTTCAGTTTCAGACCACTGCAATGAAGCAAATATTGCAATAAAGTGAGTCACATGAATTTTCTAGTTTCCCAGTGCATATAAAAGTTTGTTTACACTATATAATAGTGACTTAAGTGTGCAATGGCATTGTGTAAAAAAGGGCATACCTTAATTTAAAATATTGTTAAAAATGCTTGAAGTCATCTCAGTCTTCAGTGAGTTGCAATCTTTTTCCTGGTTTTGGGTATTGCTTCAATGTTGATGGCTGTTGACCGGTCAGGTGGGTGGTTGCTCAAGTTTGGGATGGTTGTGGCAATTTCTGAAAATAAGACACCAGTGAAACTCACCACACTGATTTACTCTTCATTAAAGAATTATCTGTAACATGCAATGCTGTTTGGTAGCATTTTACCCATAGTAGAATGTCTTTTGAAATTGAAGTAAATTCTCTCAAAATCTTCATATGCTTTGCCAACTAAATTAATGTAATATTCTAAATCCTTTGTTGTCATTTCAACAATATTCATAGCATCGTTCCATCTCAAGAAACCACTTTCTTTGCTTGTCCATAAGAAGCAACTCCTCATTCATTAAAATGTTATCATGAGATTGCGGCAATTCAAGCACATCTTCAATTCCACTTCTAATTCTTGTTGTCCTGCCATTTGTACTACATCTGTAGTTACTTCCTCTACTGAAGTCTTGAACTTCTCAAAGTCCTCCATAAGGCTTGTAATCAACTTCCTCCAAACTCCTGTTAATGTTAATAATTTGACATCCTCCTATGAATCACGAATGTTCTCTATGGCATTTAGTATGATGAGTCATTTTCAGAAGGTTTCTTATTTACTTTACTGAGACCCATCAGAGAAATTCCTATTTATGGCAGTGATAGCCTTATAAAATGTATTTTCGAAATAATAAGATTACACCTTGATCCATAGGCTGCAGAATAGATGTTGTGCTAGTAGGCATGAAAACAACATTAATCTTCTTGCATCAGAGCTTTATCAGAGCTCTTGGGTGACCAAGTACATTCTCAATGAGCAGTAATATTTTAAAAGAAAATTATATTTCTGAGCGGTGGATCTCAATAGTGGGCTTAAAATACAGCGTGTTAACCATGCTGTAAATAGATATGCTGCCACCCAGGCTTTGTTGTTCCATTCATAGAGAACAAGTGGAGTAGATTTAGCATAATTCTTAAGGGTCCTAGAAATTTTGGAATGGTAAGTGAGCGTTGGCTTCAAATTAAAGTCACCAACTTCATTAGCTCCTAACAAGAAAGTCAGCTTGTATTTTTGAAGCTTTGAAGCCAGGCATTGAGACTGTTTTATATACATTGAAAATATATATTTTTAGTGTAGCCACCTTTACCCATTATCTTAGCTAAATCTTCTGGATGACTTGCTGCAGCTTCTACATCCGCACTTGCTGTGTAACTCTGCACTTTTATGGTACAGAAACCATTTATCTCCTTAAACCTCACGAAACCACGTCTGCTAGTGTCCATCTTTTCTTCTGCAGCTTCTTCACCTCTCTCAGATTTCACAGAATTGAAGAGTTAAGGTCTTGCTCTGGGTTAGGCTTTGGCCTTTGGGAATGTTGTGGTTGGTTTGATCTCCTATCCAGACCACTCAGACTTTCTCCGAATCAGCAGTAAGGTTGTTTTGCTATCATTTGTGTGTTCCCTGAAGTAGCACTTTTCATTTCCTGGGGAACTTTCCCTTTGCATTCACAACTTGGCTAACTGGCACAAGAGGTCTAGCTCTTGGTCTATCACAGCTTGCCACACGCATTCCTTACCCAGTTCCATCTTTTCTAGGTTTGGATTTAAAATGAAAGGTGCGGTTCTTGCTTTCGTTTGAACACTTACAGGCCATTGTAGGGTTGGCCTAATTTCAATATTGTTGTGTCTCAAGGAAGAAGGAGGCTCAAGAAGAGGGAGAGAGACAGAAGAAAGGCTGGTCTGTGGAGCAGTCATAACACACGCAACATTTATTAATTACATTCTCCCTTTTATATGGGAGTAGTTAATGCACCCACAGAAATTACAACAGTAATATCGAAGATCCCTGATCATAGATTGCCATAACAGATAAAATAATAATGAAAAGTTCTGAATTATAGAGAGAGTTACCCAAACTGTAACAAAGAGACAAAAAAAAAACCACATGCTATTGGAAAAATGGCACAGACAGACTTACCCAATGCGGAGTTGCCACAAACATTTTATTTACAAAAACCACAATTTCCACAAAGTGTAATAAAGTCAAGTGTAATGAAATACGGTATGTCTGTATTCGAGCCAGATGACAGAATCATACTTCCTAGAAATTGGCCATATAAATGTCAGGCCAACATGGCAAAACCCCATCTCTACTAAAAATAAAAAAATTAGCTGGGCATGGTTGTGTGCACCTGTAGTGACAGCTACTGAGGAGGCTGAGGCAGGAGAATTGCTTGAACCTACAATGTGGAGGTTACAGTTAGCTGAGATCACGCCACTGCACTCCAGCCTGGGCAACAGAGTGAACCTGGAATATGTGGCAAATGAAACTGCTAAAAAGATTTTAAGATAAGATGATTTTTAAGATAACAGATGCAATTGTTTTAGAAAGCAAACGAAATCGGAAGGAGATAGCAAAGGAACACGTTGTGAGAACTAAGCAGAAGCCATGCGTGGGGTGCTCTGACCTAGGAATCTGGATGAAACTGGGGAGGCACTCAGAAACAATAGCCACATTTTTATGTTGGTCATAGAAACTCAGGTGTGCAATGCGAGCTCCAAAGAGATTTCAAGTACCGTGAAAGGCAGCCCCTGACAGTCTATGCTCTCCTCTCATGTTTGTGGAAATAGCACTCCAGTAGGATTCCCAGTAGCTTTGATAACGATTGCCATGGTCTGTCCCCGCACCCCCCACCCCGGCGCCCCAGAAGGAGTATTTCATTTTTCCACTTTAACACAGCTGATTGTCCCTAATGAGCCTTTTGGTATAAATATGGTTCTTTATTAGCCACCTCTAAAGTGCTGACTTTAACATAGGCATAGTCTCAGATGATGTTTTTTAGTGTATTATTGTAGCTCATTGTCCCTTATACAGCCAGCTTCAAGGGTTCGACTGAATTGCTACAGCTTTTATGTAGTTCAGTGTTAGATGCTAGAGTGATATGGGGGTCTCAATTACTGAGAGAGTAAATGAGAAGGTAGCCTTTTTTTTTTTTTCTGCTCTTGACGATGATTTTTCTTATTGGAGAGAAATATCGCCTCTGAATTAATGGGAACCCTATAAGAAGGAATAATGAAATCATAATTTGCAGCAGAGTCACCCTCTGCTTTAACTACCTGTGTGCTTTCATGCGATGAGGAGTTAAGATTTATTGAGGGCCAAATATGTCAATTTTGTAAAATAACACAATCTGTGGTAAATGGTTTTAAAAAGAAAGTTGTCGAAGCTGTTTTCTTTGTTTTTGGTCAAGTTTGCATTCCTTCATCAAGCAAAATCCAGGTGTTTGCCATCAAAAGTTTTCATCCATATTCTTTTGACATATTTTCCTAATTTAGGTACAGATTACCATTTTACCTCAGAGAAATGAAGTGTCAACACAATTAATTAAAGCAATTGATTTGTTGTTTAAGAAGAAAAATAAGAATGCGTTAAACAGGCCCCACTGCACACATATTTCTGAATCACAATTAAGAAAGAAAATGGGATACCGAAACAGTATAAAATATAGGTAAATGTGTGTTGGTGATACTTAATTCCATGCAGAAAACAAAGTTATATTTGTTTATTTGTTTCAAACCACGCATTAGATAGTTGGAGTTCTTGAGGAAGTCAATAAATAGCACCCTTCTTCTCCACTCAAGTTCTGAAATAAAAAGCAAAACAGATGGAGACAGAATATCACCTTTATTATTGCTACAGCTGATCATTTTGAAGAATGTGACTCACACTTTCAAGCATGTGGGCTGAAAATTTATAGCATGGGGAGGTCATCTGAGAGGATCTACATTCTGTAGGAAGCACAGCTCTTTAAAGAGAGGAAGAGACTGTGAGAGCTAGGCAGATGATGAGGGAGAAAGAGAGAAAAAGAAGATATGGTGATACGAAGGCTCATGCGCCCAATTTTTCCTTCCCAGCTTTCCATTTAAAAACGTGTCTGGAGTAAAATAAAAAGGAGAGCTTAAAGTGTTACATTAATGGAGCTCACTGCATATGAAAAGACAAGAGTAGGGAAAGAAACTTTTCCCCATAAAGATATGCATAATAGAAATAAAAGGCATTAGAATACAAAGTACAAAAATATAGTAAAGTAAAAAAAAATCCTAGCTTTAATTCTTTATCTAAATTAATATTCATAAAGATAGCTCACAAAAACCTACACATATATAGTAAGGAGTAGAGCATTCTCCACAGGAAAGAGTTTCCAAAGCTTGAAGTGATTGCCAGAAATCTCCACTTAAAACAATGGGTAAAGAATAATTGGGGGATTGGCTGGGTACAGTGGCTCATGCCTGTAATACCAGCACTTTGGGAAGCTGAGGCAGGTGGATCATGAGGTCAAGAGATCGAGAACATCCCGGCTAACGTGGTGAAACTCCATCTCTACTAAAAACACAAAAATTAGCTGGGTTTGGCAGTGTGCGCCCGTAGTTGCGACTACTCGGAAGGCTGAGGCAGGAGAATCGCTTGAACCCTGGAGGCGGAGGTTACAGTGAGCCAAGATCGTGCCGCTGCACTCCAGCCTGGGCAACAGAGAGACCTCGTGTCAAAAAAAAAAAAAAAAAGAAGAATTGGGGATTTACACCAGAGCCATACGCCTTTCATTCCCCAGGGCTTAGGGACAGGGCTCTAAACTGTAGAGGGCAGAGCAAGTTGATTCTCCACCCAAACCATCCCCAAGACAATTGCCCCTCAACCTCATGTCCACACTCCACCAACCACTTCAACTCTGGTTTCAACATTAAATTAGCCCTACCTTTTTAAATAAAGGATTACATTCAACATTTCTACAAAGGCTCCTTCTTAGACTGCCTGTCATATATACTAAAAAATAATAGGACATGGCAAATATCTAAAAAAGTATTTTACCATATGGAAAATTCTGCTGCCTGAGATTCACACATGATACAAGCCTTCTAACAACAATCAGAAGTTATTTATGCCCCGATCATGAGATGAGAGCATCTCCAGCCATATCATGTAACCATGTAGTATTAATTTTTGCAGAGAGTAGAAATGATTTTGTTAAAGATGTTTATGGGTCATGGAATTCTCTCATGCTTTTCCTCTGTTGTCAATGGAAGAACCAAGAACAGTTGATAAGCATTCCTCTCATGCTTATCAACTGTTCTTGGTTCTTCCATTGACATCAACCCTTTGCCTTCCAGGGTAGCTAGCAGTAGGAAGCACTGTGGCATGTAGCAGAAATAGCCTTCAAAATAGCCACCCTTCAGGCCAGACATTCTAGAGATACTGTAGTGACTACTGGGAAAGCCAGTCCTGCATGTTGGAATCATTTCAGTGCAAAAGTGAAGTGGACACATCCAACAGATTTCAAGTGTCCTAGTTCCAAAACAATTTTAAGAAGGAATCTGTGACCAGATTTACCAAGGAGTTGTAGAGCAAAACATAATTGAAGAGGCTGCTCAGTATCCAGATGGTCATCTTCAAGACATACAACTTTCCTGTATTAATCAGGGTTATCTAGAGAAAAAGAACCAATAAGATATGCATATATGAATGCAAATACACACATATATATGGAGACAGGGATAGAGAGATATATTAATTTTAAGGAACTGGTTCATGGGATTGTGGAAGCTGGCAAGTCCAAAATCTGTAGAGCAGGACATCAGGCCAGAGACCCAGAGGAGCTGTAGCTTGAGTCTGCAGGCCATCTGCTGGCAGAATTCTCAGAAAATCTCACTGGATTTATGGAGGCATTTATACAACATTCCATTCTCAAAATGGATCTCAACATATATGTGTATCATTTGCTTCTGAGAATGCCATCTAGCTCCTTTGCAAATACCTGATTCACTCACACAACCATGTTCATCGAACACTTCAATGTATCAGGTAATTGACCGTCATCTGATGATTGCAAACAAAACTATAACAGGATGAAATCGACATTTGGAAAGACAACTCAGGCATCAGTTCAGATGAGGTGACATCATCATTGCCAAAAATGAAACATGGATTCAAGCATGAAATGTAACTTCTATTTTTTCTCAAGTGTTTATCCCCTACACAAAAGACTTAAAAACAAGCATCCATTAATTTTTCTCCTTGTGTTTGTCTTCATTTACACATTTGGAACACATGTTTAAGTTGGTGTAATTTCAGACCAGATGTAATTTTATTATTCCAAAGTATAAAAAGCAAATGCAGCACACAGGAAAAACTCTCAGTTGTTGATTCCCATATGGACTTCCCGAGAGTGTGTGCCTGATCGCTCAGGGGCTGATGTGGCATGGGGCTCCGCCAGCACCCCACGTAATTGCTCTGCCTCGCTCAAAATCCACATTATGCAGGAATGTTGACATCTTTCATTCAAAAACAAAACTCTGTAAAGGGAACAATGTTTTCAGATGAGGAAAATGCCCAATACTGAAATTCTAACTGAACTTTACATTTTTTTGCTCTGCCTGAGATTCACACATGATGCAAGACTTCTAACAACAGTTAAGTTATTTATGTCCTTCTTTTGCCATATATTTGCTAGTAACTCAATGTATCAAGAAAGTGATAGTGAAGTCATGAATTGCAAGTAGGAGATAAAATGTTGATTCTCACTAAAAATACAAACTTGGAAGAGCAGTTTTACCTTAAGTTTCCCTAGTTTTGCATGTTTATAATCACTGGGCATAGAAAACATGAAAATCATCTCAATGTGCATATGTAGGCATGTATTTTATCATGTAAGCAAATATCTGATCTTGTCAACACATTAAACAGTAACTTAAAGTGTGTGGCACATAGTCTGATTATGCTGAATATAAAGAATAATTTAAACCTTATGTAATTTTTTTTCTGCAAGGGCTCAAAGCTGCATGTGCTTACATTGCCTGTAATTGTATGTGTTATTATTGAATTTTCTAATGTATCTTAAACATTGAGTTGGGGGGGTTTAAGTTATAAAAGTAGGAAAAACAAAATGAATTTTTATTTTTAAAGTACATATTTTCAAGTGTGCATACAAGTCCGCTTACATTTAAGCCATATTGCGTATTAGAATAAGCATACTCTTACGCAAAGAAATTGAGTGTGTAAACAATCATAGCCCAAGATTTCCCAGTATTATGTGAACCTATTGTTTTGTTTTCCATATACTTCCCAAATTTGCTTAGGCTATTTCCTCCTATTGAAATTTTTTCTTGCTCTTTTCTGAATATCCAAATGTAGTTCAAATTAAATGCCACCTTCCCTAATACTTACTCATCTACCACTGTGGTACTTAATCTCTTCTTTAAATTTCAGTAATCTTTCGGCTCTATTCTTTTAAGGGTACTTACAACACTGCTCCTTGTGTTACTTTATTTTCATCCTTAGAAAACCAATCCTTGAAGGCAGGATCTCAATCATTCAGCAGAGTGCCCTTTATCTAACAGATAAAAGTAAATATTTGTTAAAATAATGAGTTAATGTGTAAGGATTTAGCTAAATCCCTGAAAAAAATCCAAAAGCCAGCTCTAGAATGTGAATATCTCTAGAAATGTTAAGAGTACCAAGTTGCTTCTGCCGAAATTGCAATATTCAAATAGTCCTATTTTAAAAATAAACTGAATACAAAAACCTTAGGAATTAATGGGAATCAGATTGGAGTGGGATTCTAATTATATGAACTGCATTTTCTTTCATTCCCATGGCTTTACAAATCTGTGCCCAACATGACCAATGTTGAAGACAGTGATTTTACTTTTGCTGATTTTAATGGAAGTATGTCCTAAATATTCATCATTAAAAAGCACAAATAATGAGCTTATCGAAGAATAAATCTTGAGAAACAAAAGAATTGCATATAAAAGAAGTACCATTATTAGACTAGGAGAAGAAGTGATTATGAAATACAACAAATAGATGTAATCCTAAAATATATTGTGGCTGATAGATCTGTGACTGATTGCTATCTCATTCATTCTTTTATTCCACAAGTATTTATCGAGTACCTATTATAAGTCTGGCACCCTTCTAATTGCTGAGGAGACAATGATAAACACAAATTCCCTGCACCCAGTAAACACATCCATATTAAATCAGGGGCTATGAATACTAAAAAGGAATAAAAGAATTATGAAAGTCCAATGATGTGGTTTTGCTGTGTCCCCACTCAAATCTATTCTTGAACTGTGTAGCTCCCATTATTACCATGTGATGTGGCAGGGCCCCAGTGGGAGATAATTGAATCATGGGGGCAGCTTCCCCCACACTGTTCTTGTGGTTGTAAGTCTCACCAGATCTGGTGGTTTTATAAGGGGTTTCCCCTTTTGCTTGGCTCACATTCTCTCTTGCCTGCCACCATGTAAGATGTGCCTTTTGCCTTCCACCATGATTGTGAGGCCTCCCAGATATGTGGAACTGTGAGTTCATTAAACCTTTTTGTCTTTACAAATCACCCAGTCTCGGATATGTCTTCACTAGCAGCATGAGAACAGACTGCTACATGTGGTATGAAATTTTACATATGGCTCTCAGAAAAGACCTCTATGATATATTATTTGAGCTGAGCCTTGAAGGAAGGAATGGTGGGAGCCATATGAATATCCAAAGAAGACCTCTCCAGATGGAACTAGGGGAATAACAAGTGCAAATGCCCTGAGGCAGGAATTTTATCAGAAAGTTCGAGCAAAAATGTAAGAAGGTCATTAGATGTAAT
Organism: Alouatta palliata; assembly: GCA_004027835.1. Taxonomy (NCBI): domain Eukaryota; kingdom Metazoa; phylum Chordata; class Mammalia; order Primates; family Atelidae; genus Alouatta; species Alouatta palliata. The sequence goes on from PVKV010003026.1 coordinate 148,373, forward strand.
CCCAGCACTTTGGGAGGCTGAGGCGGGTGGATCACAAGGTCAAGAGATCGAGACCATCCTGGTCAACATGGTGAAACCCCGTCTACTAAAAATACAAAAATTAGCTGGGCATGGTGGCACGTGCCTGTAGTCTCAGGTACTCGGGAGGCTGAGGCAGGAGAATTGCTTGAACCCAGGAGGCGGAGGTTGTGGTGAGCCGAGGTCTTGCCATTGCACTCCAGCCTGGGTAACAAGAGCTAAACTCCGTCTCAAAAAAAAAAAAAAAAAAAAAAGTCATTAGAGTGAACGAGGAGACAGCGGCAGGAGAAAAATGAAGTAAGGTGAGCAAATCATGTAGGGCCTTTAAAAGCTCTGGCTCAGATTCAAGCTTTTATTCTGAGTGCGACAAGAAACTACTGGGATCTGAGAAGTGGACATACGTAATTTGGCTCTAGCATTAAAAGAATCACTCTGGCTTCTGTGTGAAGAACAGCTTAGGCTAGGGGTGGTGATAATGAATAAGGAAGAAGCATGGAGGCCACTGAAGCTGGGATGACAATAATCCAGGCAAGAGGTGCAGGTGCCTTGTGTTAGGGTGGCAGCTGTGGAGGTGGAGAGAAGTGGCTGGATTCTGGTGTATTTTAAGTTACAGTGAAGGTCAAATTATTATATAAGAATTTACTGAGTAAGATTCCGCCAGATGTAAAGAAGAGTGTCTTTTTTGAGAGGACTTCGTTATACCATATTTTTAATGGTAATTATTCTCACAGTTACACTCTAGGGAGCTCATCTGTTAGGATTAACCCCATCTTTCAGAGAGGCCTGGGTGACATGCTTTGTGTCACAAGTCAAGACAGATCCCAGAGCTCCAAAGCTACTGTTCCCTTTACTACATTTCACATTTTGTTCTCAGTTTTCTTCTGCATATTCAAGAGGAGTTTTAATTTAAAATATGTAAAGTATTTTTAGCATGAGGAAAAATTCTGAATATCGACCTAAGTGATTAGCTTCATAAAAAAATTGTTAGCATCTTATTTTCAAAAGATTTGTGTAGTGATTTTAGCAGCGTGTTGCATTTTTTTTGTCTGAAAACAAACATGCAATAATTCACTTCTGAACAACTGTAGCAATCATGTTCTATGGGGAAAATATATCCTATTAGTGATATTTTCTGTGTTGTCTTGTTTCTAATATATATGTTTAAAACATAAATATTATTAAAAGCATGCTTAAAGATACCACTTAACAAACTATTTCTAGGAGAAAACGTCTACGTTTATTGTTACTCCTGATCACTCACATATTTGTTTATTCTGAATTATTAACCAATGACCTGTTTTTAAAATTCTGAAGCATATTTCAGTTACTATGTATTTACAGCACTCTAAAACAGTAACCAATCATCTAACAAGTTTTATTGTAACGATTTTATCATGCTAGAGAATACTTTTTTTATTATAATATTTTAGTTTTAACCTATTCATTTGCTCTTGTTCTTGAATAATAATTTAAGAGATTCTTGGAGATTCTTAGCTGCTTTTATATTTAGAATGCTAGAACATGATGCAAATACCCTCACTTTGATCAGGATATATGGACGCTGACATTAAAAAAGTCTTCCCCCTCACATACTTGTGAGTCATTTTTCCTCTATAAGATTCTTTTCTGCATATTTTCACTAGACCCACACCTCACTCAAATAGACTGTCAGCCTCTTGAGTCAGGCATTCATTTATTTCTTTTTCTTACCCCCTTCCTCTGGAAACTCAAAGACAATTTAATGCACTGTGTATTTATTGACAGCCCTAAAATGCATGATATTCTGACTACATGGTACAAAGAATAACAGATAATTGGAAACAATCCTTGGTTTCTGAGGACCTAACTCCTAAATAATCATTTAAGTTAAATAATCTAGGAAAGGAAAAACCTGCCACTAGTCTTGAGAGGTTAAATAATTTGTAATCTGGTGACTCCCACCTATTGCTTATTCTCTAAGAAAAAAAAAAGAAGGCATTTTTTCAGGTGTCCAAAGAGAATTGTTTAACCTTGCCTCTGTCATCAAAGATGAGTTTTGTCATCTCTTTCAAGGTACTTTCTCTTAGCTCCTTCTTTTCATTTCAGTCCTCAGTGTTGTGCTAATCCTTGATCATAGGGGAATTTGCAAATGTTAAGTATGGGAGATAGAAGAGTATAAGAAGTAGAATTAAGAATTTGTTAAAATACAGAGAGGAACAGTCTCTGTGTTAAGTATGGATAGTTACCAAGAGCAGTCAAGATGGCACCGCATATTTACTGGGAGTAGTCTCATTGGTTATATGCCAGGTTTTCTTCCAATGAAAGAACAAGTGACTTTTTTCCCCCCAAGAAGATGCTATAATGGATGCATACAGATTTGCTAAAAGTAGAATGGAGTAATTTAGTCTGTCAGAGTTATTGATGCTCAACTCTATTTCTTTGGCAATTGCATTTGTTGAAAGTCAGGCATGCTTAAACCCTGATTGCAAATTTTAGATGTTTTCAAAAGATTATGTAAGAGTAGAAATTGAAGTGTATCATCCTCAGTCTTCTATTTAGTGTTGTTCTGTTCTGCTTCCAATGAGTATCATAAATATGATGAGAGACTATAATGAAATGGTTATTTAGTTGTTTTGTTAGGTTCCAAAGTTCAGAATTTTCTAATCCCATTAACAATAATAAAAAAAAATACTCTGCCACTCAATACCACAAATATCTCAAATATTTAAGTTTACTAAGCTTATAATTAACATAAGAAATATTTTCTCACAGAGCTTCAAGACCACAACCAAATAATTTTTCTTGAAATTATAGAAAAAAATCTAAGAAATTTTAAGACATTATAAGAAATTATAATTATAAGAAATTATAAGAAATTAATACAAATTATAAGAAAATAATACAAAAATAACGTTATCTTTTTATAATATACAAACAATGAATTTTATTTGCAGTGTTAATTTTATGAGCAAATTATTTTTAAATATATTGCTACATTATATATAATAAAAATTGTGTATTGTGCATTACAAAAAATAAATGTTGATGGTTTTGCATAATACACATTGTTAAAGGTATGATTTTTATTATCTGAAATTGTAAGATTTAAATTGGTATAGCAAGTTTCACTCAGTCACTGTTTGTTGCCATAGAATTTATAAAAGAAAGTACAAAATACACCAAAAAGGAAAGAAAATCTGTTGTTTTTCTGTCCAATAAATCTTTCATCCTAGATATAGAAATGGCTGTTGATTCTCTTCCCATCCCATGAAATGTGGAAGCCAATGAAGAAATAAGACATGCCAAATAAAAGGGCACATACCCTGTTTATAATAAGCAATGGATACTTATTTAGAGAATGAAGAAACAACAGAAATGGGCAGAGCTGGTTTGTGTTCTATTCTCTGTATACAATTTGACATGCCTATTTATCACACTTCAACAAAAGTGAGCTGAACACATTAGAGATATTGTAACCCATGAAGAAGAAAAAGGTAGAACCGAGCGGCATCAATTCCCAAAAGTTGCTTACGCATTTTTCTGATTTCCTTTCATAGAGAATTTGTACACTATATTTAAGGTTTCAATAAACTCTTTATCTGGAAGCAAGTAAAATTCAACAAATTCATAATGTATACTTAAATTTGCTAGGCCATCTATAAATAAATCCATGAGTTCTTAAAAGTCAGGAACTCTCTCAAGCAATATCATTTGAGTTCTCATTTAAACAAAAAAAAAATTTCAACTTATACTCCAAAATTATTTTTATTCTTAAATATCTGTAGTTTTTGCATAGCAGAACTAACTTCATTTCTGAATATGTTATGGATGGGATATATTATGAATATTCTACTTGTTAAACCACCAAGACAAATGTTACACTTTTGCTCTACAAAATTTGAATTTATAAACATAATTTACACTCTAGCAAAGCAAATTTGATTTCTCTTTGAAGGAGGAAGACATGTAAATGGTGAGAAATTAGAAAAAAGGATGCTAATTGGATGGCAGTAGTGATTCACCATTTAGTTTTTATTGTAAGGCCAAAATAAAACGGTTGGTTTTATATGTTAGGCATGTTCTGTTGTTTATTGCAGAAGAATCAGCACTGTTGATATTTACAGGCAATATGCATGTCCAGCCTTGACCTAAAGTTATAAAATAGTAATTGTTACTTTAATGTAGGTCATATCAAAACCATCATTTATTCACATTTCAACAGACTTTTAAAAACTGCTCTTCAATCTTAATAATTTCTGCTGCTAGCACATTATTAACAAAATAACATGTTTTCCTCCAGTGGGCTCAGTGTGTATTACAGGTCGCAGTGTTTAGAATGATGACAATGACAGGAAATATATTGGGATGTTCTAAGCAAAGCACAGGACAATACAAGACAAAAAGATCTCCAGAAACCTGGTTGGAGTTTGAAAGAACTTCCTTGTTTTGGGAAGTCTGAAATAGTCAAAGTTTTGTTCAGTGATAACAATGAATCTTAAAAGGCAGCAGGAAGGGAGGTGTTGAAACTGCTAAATTCTCTGTCAGAGAATTGTTATCAATTATCTGTTTCCTTGCTCTTCAGCGAACTCTGTTGATGGGGATTACCCTGTTCATAACTGACATTCACAACAGAAATGGGTCTGTCGGGGGAAAAAGGGGAGGGACAGCGGGGGGTGGGGAGTTGGGGAGGGATAGCATGGGGAGAAATAACAGATACAGATGATGGGGAGGAAGGCAGCAAATCACACTGCCATGTGTGTACCTATGTAACAATCTTGCATGTTCTTCACATGTACCCCCAAACCTAAAATGCAATAAAAAGTATATATTAAAAAAAAAAAAA